>JAVJIF010019129.1:0-82061 GCA_038442645.1 Agave tequilana | reverse complement strand
TTCTCGGACTCCACCACCCCCTCAGTCCCCGATAAGTACCTCTCCAACGTCTCACAATCTAGTCCTTTTTCAGTTTTTTGCTTATGATGAATTTTCCTTTGTTTAAAATTTGTTTTTTTTTTTTTTCCCCCCCCTGAATTGAAGACAAAGATGAGGGGGTGGAGGACTTGCGATGTGGAGTACAGGCCATACTTTGTTTTTTTGGAGATCTTTGGAGTCGTTCAAGGAGTGGAGCGCGTAAGGGCCGAGTCCCTCTCGTTCTTGACGGCAGCGATTGCGTTGTTCAGTACTACGTACCGTACTTGTCAGGGATACAGTTGTACGGTGATTCGAGTATCCAATTGTATGGTGATTTTAGGTAATGATGCATCGTTTGGCTCATTTAAATGTTAAAGGTGACATCTCTTACAATGAGCATCTTGTAGCGTACATGCTGTATTTTGACATTTACTAGAATGATACTGTTTAAGTTTTTATTTTGGACTTGTTTCTAGCGGTTTGTGTTAATGTATGATCATTGTTTAAGCCCTTTCGGGAATTGGTAAGCTATAGAGCACTAAACTCTATGGAAATTTTGCGAATTTACAACTAGTGTCAACTTAAGGCCAATTCTCCAGTTTGGTGCCAAATTCTTAGTTGAGGAAGTTATTGACAAGAACAAGGCTTACAAAGAATTCTAGAAGGTAGAGTTTTCAACTTAATGTGAATCAATATTATTTCAGATGGCTGTCCTTCAGTCCTCAGTTGTCGGGTCTATAAGCACTAGAATGTATAGGCTGCTATCAGCCCCCAAGACACCAGAATTCTCAAATTACTGAAGATTATACAAAATTGAAGCTTATCTCAGATCTCAGATGGAAGATTTAACTGTACAACCTTTGACACCAGTTTGAGATGTTTCTTTAAATCAGTCAAAATGAGTTGTTCTCTGAGCCTTGTTGATAACTGGCATGTTTCCTTCCATGTCTTATAAACATGCAAGGTATTGTTGGAATTGCAAAGTGAAATTTTCAACTTAAGACTTTGGAGTGTTCGTTTTCATCATTGCTATCATTTCAGTAGCAGTCCTCAATGTGGTAAGGCTATTCCCATCCCTCAGGGTTTGTTTGTTACCCCCATTGTCATTATAATTACTAGCAGTTCCATAAGTGCTCAGCTTGATGACACTGTGGCAATCCTTGCTACCATTTAGACTTTAGCAAATTGAAGCTCTTCACATTAATCTATAAACCATGATGGTTTTCTATACAACTCATTATCTTGTTTATGATGGGCTCATGCTTCTTGATCAGCTACTTTCCCTAAAGAACTACAATTCTTTAACGTTTAACGGCCTTTACTTTTAAGTTGTAATAATCGCTGTTTTCTTTCATTTTTTTCTATAAAAGTATGGTGGGGTTTCTCAAATTTTGTTTTTTTTTATAGACCCGTTAATCTTCTTCATGATGGCCTCTTGCATATTCCTTGGCTACTTCTCCTCAATGGAATGTAGTTATTGGTTTCATAAGTGTTCCTTTTAGGCTATGATGCACGGACACGGGACACAGACACAATACGGACACGAGACACGGCAAAATCCAAAAAATTAGGATACGGGGACACGACAAGCAATATTTTATTATTATTATATATAGATAAATTTATAAAATATTAATCAATAAACTAAAATATCAATCAACAAGTGTACATGATAAAATATCGTAAGTTTATAACAAAATTACAACAGAAAATCATAATTTTACAAGTTATCAACCAAGTTAACTAACAAACTATTCATAATTCGTAAGTTTAAAACAAATTACAACAAGAGTCATGCCTCAAAGATCAAGATAAGTTGAAGCTAGTCCAATGACTTTTTCATTATCTCCTTCTCCATCATTCACGACCAACACGGTCTTCATCGTGGGTTCATCAAGAGGAGTACCAAAATCTAGAATTTCAGTACCATGAAATGAGTCAAAGTCATCTCCGTCAATATCCCACATCTTTGTTTCCTCTTCATTATCTTCGTCCGAACTTCGAAAAAGCAAACGGAAGTTATGCACATACACTAGATTTTCTGATGGGGTTAGTTTTTTCATCTTTAATGAGTAAATAAGGAGTTTGTACTCTAATTTGTTTCACAACAAGAGGAGGAATATGTTTGACCTAGAAGCTTTAAGTCAATACTTGTAAATTTAGAGTTGAGGAACCATAAAACCAATAACACTTCAGATCCACAATCCTCTATCACGAAGAGAATTCGGATTGACAAAAGCACCCAAAGCGTCCGAAAATCTAGCATACTCTATGCCACCGCTCGTCGTTCATTGGGGTTGGGATAGTATCTCTTCAAACACTAGTCTCTTTCGGAAGAGATTCTTCATCTTGATGGAGAATTTATCGAGTTATATTCTCATTAAGCCAACATCACGATAATACCTATTAATATAAAAAATAATCACATTAAAGAATAATCGCATTAAAAAATATGATTATAACATAAATTTAGATATTACCTTGGATTCAACGAGTGTGTCAAACATTGAAGTGGTGTATTACTCTTGTTTCATCGATCCTCCGCGATTTGATGTACACCATCATAAAAAGGTGATTGCTCATTTTCTCTTTTTCCATCGTGTCAATAAATATCACTTATAACTTTCTCAATCGTTGTGTCCCACATATCATACACCAAATGAAGAGATAATGTGTCAGTTCGGTGACTCTTATCATGTCGTAAATTGGATCGGTGAAGGCAATGAATAGTTTATCTCATCTCACCACAAATCATCAAGCACTTTCTCTTTAACAAATTATGCTTGTCCTACATCATCATCTCTATACATGTTCCATCAATCACTAAGAATCAAATCTTGGAGGTTTCTTTTGATGACTTTAAACCTCTTCAACATGATAATCTAATAACCAAATCTAGTTTATGCAATCGCAAGAAACTTCATCTTGGAATGGTCATTGAACATGACAAGCCTCATGGAATGGTTCATGATAAAATTCTTTATGATCAAGGCATCATTTGAGACCTCGTGATCCAACTGCATTGTGTATAAGCAACAACATTTGCCTTCATGTTTTTAATCGTACAAATATTCTTAAGTGCAAGATTAAGAGTGCATTACATAAGGAGTTCAAAAGATGTGAGGATATTTACTCTCCACAATAGCACCCGTATCTTACATGCAGAAGCGTTATCGATTATGATTTGTATGACAACCTGAACCTCTTTGATGCAATTTTCAACTTTTCGTCAGTGTAATGCCTTTTTTCACTTCTCTCTCGCATTTACGAAGTTCAAGAACATCGAGCCACTTTCGGTGACCGCCATGAAATTAATGATATATCTCCTTTGCGTATCCGCTCATCCATTACTATAAATGGAGAAACATTTGCTTTCATGTGCTCCTGATGGGCTCCATTAACTGCTCTACATGAAATTTCTCACACTACAAGAGAGTGATCCTCATAGTGTAGTAGCCGAAAGGTTTGTAGCTGTGATTGGATTATTTGTGATAAATTTAAATGCCTTGGCATATCATGAATTTTCTTATCAAATTAACTGATAATCTACTGGTATAGAATATCCTCGCAATAATGCAGTCTAATTCATCTCTTGCCTCTTTATTGAATGCTTGATCCACAGAGTTGACCCCCCTCTTTTTTTTCGGTTCACTTGAACCACTTATACTTCCATCGTCGCACTTGACATTGAAGATAAATTCAAAGTCACGTTCCTAGTCATAGAAGTTTTCTATCTCATTTTCGCTTGCTCTATGTCCTTTGTCATGTCCCTTATGTTATGGGGTTTAACCATTGCACGCATCTTTATTCTTGTTCACTTATCTGCATGGGATGGGCCTTGACTCTTGAGTATGATCTATTGAACGTTTCAAGACAATAACTATATTTTCATCGCCAATTTCCTCTCCTAATTTTTTTCCATTATAGTTACATACTTTCAAAGAGGTATATGATCATCTACTATTCTACTTGAAGAGCCTTCTATTGAAGTTATATTGCTATAAAGATGACAACACAACAATATTATTTGAAGAAAAGCAACATACCCAATCAAATATCCACATAACCATCTCCCTAAAAAAATTTCTGCACATTCCATATAAGCAAATTTCATAATCTACATAATTAATAATTTTTCACATGTCAATTAATCCACATCAACTAGAGAGCTCTCTCCATCTCTCTCTGAATTAATATCATCTTTCTCTGCTCTCTCTTTCTCTCTTGAACTCTCTCTGCTCTCTTCCTCCATCTCTCCTCTTTGCTGTCTAACTCTCTGGATCTCCCTTTCCCTCTGCTCTCTCTCTTTGAGAGAGAGCAGAGAGAAAACAGAGGGAGAGGGGAGCAAAGGAGTTAGATAGCAGAGAGGGAGAGATGGAGGAGAAAGCAGACACGGATCAAGATAGAGATAGAGACATTTTGAGTAGAGAGACGAGAGAGAGAGAGATGGAGAAAGATAGAGTAGAAAGGGGTAAAATTACCTCTGGATCAAGAACCTACGACGGTGACTTCGACTGCAAGAGAACGACGACGAGAGGATGACTTTGACTACGAGAGGATGGATTGAGACGACAAGAGGATCAATCGGTGGTGGAGATGAAGTCGACGAGGTCAATCAGTGATGGAGATGGAGTCGGCGGGGTCTCTCAGTGGTGGAGATGGAGTTAATGGAGTCAGCAAGGTTGATTGATGGTTGAGATGGAGTCGGCGAGGTCTCTCAGTGGTGAAGAAGTCAGCGAGGCCGATCAGCAATGGAGATGGGGTCAGTGAGGATCGATTAGTAGTGAGATAAAGTCGGCAAGGTCGATCGATGGTGGAGAAGGCACTAATCGAGCCTTAATTTTCATGTCAGACACGGATTGATCAACTTCAACAAAATGGATCTTACATTCAGATGTCATAGGGTTGTATTGAGTGAGAAAGATTCAACCTCGAAATGTGCCATTCCGGAAGGATTCGAGGCCGAATTTTTTCTACTCAAATACAACCCTATGACATCCGAAAGCAAGATCCATTCCGTTGAAGTTGATCTACATTATTTCAAGTAACTACAAATAAAAAATTATGTATTTTGAATATTTTTCCCATCCATCAAGTAGGCGCAAAATGGACGTCGAAAATAGCACATTGCTTAGAGCTACATTTTTAGACATACAAATTCTGGATCCGACCATTTCATCATGAACTAAACACTTAAAACCCTCAGACATTTATTAGATTTCAAATATTCTACACCGTTAAACTAACCATCTCACTATTTCGGCTGTCCATTTTGTGCCTACTTGATGGATGAGCAAAAAGTATTCAAAATACATTATTTTTTATTTTTAGTTACTTGAAATAATATAGATCAACTTCAACGGAGTGGATCTTGCATTCAGGTATCGTAGGATTGTATTTGAGTGGGAAGGATTCAGCCTCGAATCCTTCCAGAATGACACAAGTATCTCTCTCCTCTCTCTCTATATATAGATAGAGAGAATTGGCGCTTTTGGGAAGGATTTGAAACTGAATTCTTCTCATTCAAATTCAATGTTAGATCATTCAAATTTTAGATCAACTCCATTGAAGTTGATCTATATTATTTAAAGTGATCAAAAACAAAAAATGAAGTATTTTTAAGTCTTTTTGCTTATGCATCTGCAAGACACAAATGGATGGGCCGAAGTGATATGTTGATTAGATATATGGCTTTAGGTATAAAAATTCTTGATCCATATATTTGATAACGATCTAAATACTTAAAAACCCTTACGAATTTTTTATTACGTTTCAAATATTATACACCGTTAAATTAACTCACAGTTTAAGCCATCCATTTTGTGCCTACTTGGTGCATAAGATAAAACATTTAAAATACTAGATTTTTTTTATTTTTGGGCACTCTTAATGGTGTAAATCAACTTGAATGGAGTTAATTTCCAATTTATGTCTCATAACATTGAGTTTGGAAGGATTTGCTTCCAAATCCTTCCTGAAAGAGTCAAGTCTATCTCTCTCTTTCTGTGCGTGTAACCATTCCCATAAGAATGAATAATAGAAATTGAAGGTCGGCAGAGGGGTTAGTTTTTCTACTTTCAAAATTATCAAGAATGTGGATATTCACTTTGTTTTGGTTGATGCACCATTTGAATTTAAAATTCACACCGTTAGATGTTAGATGTGATCTACTACTTATAAACTAGTTAGAAATAAAATTTCAAAGATTTTCATGACGATTTACTCATTCATCAAAGTTATCTTAAAATCAAGCAGTTTTAAGTCTTTCAAAAGCATCAATATTTTTGTCACTTTATGCATAAGTATATCATCACAAAAATTTTTGAAAATTTATTTCTAACTAATTTATGGGTAGTAGATCACATCTAACAATTTAGATATTGAATTCGAATGATGCATCGACAAAAACAAAGTGGGAGGAGTATCCACATTCTAAATAATTCCGAAAGTAGTCAAACTCAACTATATATATACACACACACACACATACATAGATATACACATATATATACATACATACATACACATAAACACACGTGTATACATATACATACACACGATTTGTGTCATTCTGGAAGGATTCGAGGCTAAATCCTTCCCACTCAAATCAACCCTATGACATTCGAATGCAAGATCCATTCCGTTGAAGTTGAGCTACATTATTTCAAGTAATAATAAATCAAAAATCATGTATTTTGAATACTTTTTGCCCATCCATCAAGTAGGCACAAAATGGACGGCCGAAAATAGCATATTTCTTAAATCTACATTTTTATACATATAAATTCTCGATCCGATCATTTCATCATTATCTAAACACTTAAAAATTCTCACACAACAATTTTGTTAGATTTCAAATATTTTATACCGTTAAACTAGCCAACTCACTATTTCGATCGTCCATTTTGTGCCTACTTGATGGATGAAAAAAAAGTATTCAAATATATGATTTTTGATTTTTATTTACTTAAAATAATGTAGATTGACTTCAACAGAGTGGATCTTGAAATCCGATGTCGTAGGGTTGTATTTAAGTGAGAAGAATTAGGCCTCGAATCCTTCCGGAATGACACAAGTCTAACTCTATATAGAGATATACACACACGCACGTGTATACACACATATATACACATATACATATACATACACATATACACACATATGATAAAATGAGCATGCGCGCACGTCCAAAGCGTGCACTACTTTCAGAAAGATTTAGAGCCAAAATTTCTTGTTCAAAACTTCAAATTTAATGTTAAGACAATTCAAATGAAAAATTCACTATGCTAAATTTGATCAATATCATTTAAAGTGTTTAAATCAAAGTTTAAGCATTTTACAGTTTTTTTTTCGTGCATCATGTAGCCACAGAATGGATGGCAAAAAATGGCATGTTAAAGCCATGGATTCAGGCATACCAATTTGATTCAACCATTTGATTATGATCTAAACACTTAAAATCCCTTACAAACTAAACTTATGTTGGGTCTCAAACATTCTAGACCTTTAAATTAAACAAACTCGTTATTTGGACTGTCCTTTTCTTGCCACTTTGTGTATAAGCAATATAACTTTAAAACACTTAACTTTTGGATTTTAAGTGCTCTAGACGTGTAGATCACGTGAACGAAGCAAACATTTTAACTTGGTTTTTCTATCTTTGAATTTGAATGGAGAATCCAAATAAGTGAATATTGTGTGTGTGTGTGTGTGTGTCTGTGAGAGAGAGAGAGAGAGAGAGAGAGTTTGAGTGTAGACTTACGTGTGAAAATTATATATTAAGCAAACTAAAATAAATCATGATTTGGAAAATACTAATTGAGAATCCAACCCTTGATCATGAGCTAAAGATTATAAACACTTTGAAACCCTTGAAAAAGAAATTTTTATTGTGTTTGAAATATTGTACACCATAAAACTTAATAACTCACTGCTTCATCATTTTGTGGCTACTTGATGGAAGGGAGAAGACTTAAAATAGTGTAAAATTTGGTTTTTAAACACTGTAGATCAACTTCAATGGAGTGAATTTTTCTAATAGATGCCCAATCACGTGATTCCAATGTTCAAATCCTCCCTACGGAGCTTAGTTAAAATATGTGTACGTGCACGCGCTTGTGTGTTCCAGTTACTTGAAGTTTCTATATCATATATTATACATGTATCAGTTTCTACGATGCATTTCATATGACAATTCATCAAAAAAATATTCCTTAAAAAGTGTGGGTGTGCGTGCGCGCATGCATGCATGCAACTAAGAAGCATGGAGATAGACATGAAGACATGACACACTAATTTCAAGTTGGATATGATGACACATCCATATGACACTAGAAGATATGAACATAATAAAAAGGAGCGCATATGTAGATACATTCATAGATCTAACCGTGCACCCAAAATCCACTCATCTAATAACAATATAATATAATAACATGCAATGATTATTGCAAAAGGAATAGGCCTTGTTTCTTCAACTTCCTATGGAGTAACTCAATTTGTATCACTTCTACATATCTAAGCTTATTATACTTTTACACAAATCAAGATTTGGGTAACAATTTTTCACTATAATTTTTGATATATTCAGATGTAGATGAGAGCAAACAAATGCATGAGAAATGTATGACATTTATTGAGAAAGTGTTCAACAAGTATCCTAAATTTAAAATTGTAATTTATAATTGAGGACATGTTTGGTAAGTGTCCGAGTGTCTAAGAAGTGCTGGTGTCCAACACTATACAACTTTATCGTCGAAGTGTCTGTGCCACATTGCACAAAAAGAATTAAAGCGAACAGCTTAGCCTTGCTGCATAGGTTGTTAGTTCAAATATCCATATCAAAATTTTCTGCATAATAGTTGTTGCCCGGGGATTTGCATCCTTAAATGCTAGTACAAGCATGTTCGAACTACTAAACACTAACGAATAGTTATTACGAATGTCTTTACTTTTTCCTTCTCTCTTGATCTTCAGGCAACGTTTTTGTTTACATAGTTTTTATTGCTGATAATGGATGTATTTTTATGTAATACATGAAGTACAGTAAGCTTCATTGGTTGATGAAGTGAAACTGATGTTATTTTTTGATCAATTGTGATAACTATGCTCTGACTTGTCTGCCATAACAGATGCTGGCAGTGCTCCCATTCCTGTCATTACCTATAGCCAGGGTGTAAATAGTGCTCCAAAGATCTCTCTGCCAGTGTATGGGTTGTCTTCCTACAAGTTTAGAGCATCAATGTGGACCCCGAATGGAGGACGAGAGGCGCAATTCGCAAGCTCTTTGCTAGAAGCTGCCGATGGTTGATTGAGGCTTCTACATGTTGATCATCGAGATTTCCAGTTCTTTTCTGCACACAGTTCTTGCCACAGATAGGACTCTGCTATAATCTCCTTGTTCTTTACTTCTTTCGGGATACAAACTAACCATGAGAATTAGGCTGGGTTTTTAGCTACACATCAGGCATTCCCATAGTCTTACAAGTGAGCTGTTGCATTTGCATTTTTTGTTTCATTGTATATAACAAAAGTGGAAAAATGAATAATGAGTCAGAAAAAGGAGATACAACTGAGAACAAAATCGCAGTGGAAAAATAAATGAAAATAAACACGTCCCACAACAGATGATGGGACAAGAAACCTGCAACAGAGTTCAGGGAAAAGAAGATTGGTGTACTATCCATTCGAGTTGTGAATTTTATATTCTTCTGTGCATATATATATAATATATATATTATATATATATATATATATATATATATATATATATATATATATATATAGTGAGTTGATCCCCTAAGAACGGTTCTCACGAATTCATGTGAGAACTTTCACGTGGGCCGTCAGATCTGATAGAGATTTAGTTTTATTTGATTTGATCTATCAGATCCGACGACCCACGTGAAAGTTCTCACAGAAATCCGTGAGAACCGTTCTTAGAGGATCAGCTCCCTATATATATATATATATATATATATATATATATATATATATATATATATAATATATAATATATTATATATATATATATATATATATATATGGGTTACTGTACCTCAGCCGGCAGGCTGAGAGAGTTTCTCAGCCGGCGGGACGTGGCTGAATATATGCCACATATCGGCCGCAGAGTGTAGGCGCCAAAAAAATCAAAAAAGATCCCGCCTAAACAATCGTGAAACAAATTGACAAAAATACCCCTTTTTAATTCTAAACTGGAATAAAGTCATCAACAAACAAAATTTCAGTTGAATATATCTACAGTTATAAAATTCGTAATTTTACTACATCGAAAATTATAATTAAAAAAATTTGGATCAACATAATGTAAAAAAAGCAGAAGCATTGAAACTTTAAAAAACATGTCATGATCGCAGACTTAATACAATATAACTTTCAATTTTATATGACAACTGCGACACAGTCGCAGTTACTAGTCGCAGTCATAGTATAACAAAACTTTTTATATAACGTCTGTGACCCTAGTCGCATTCTATCGTACAGCAATGCGACCTCCTTCAGTACTGCGACCAAAGTCGCAATCTTCTTTCGCATGCCTTATGTAAAAGATTTTTTATATTTTTAAAAAGTAGATTAGCCATGCGACCATACTCGCGGTAGTGCGACCATAGTCGCAGTCCATGATCGCATACTAATTGTAAAAACCAATTTAATAGTTCATAGGAGGATCAGACAACAGTCAGAAATGAAGAACAAAAAATATAAAATAATACGTAAACTGTGATTATACTATCACTCTCGTTAAGTACTGCGACCATACTCGCGGTAGTGCGACCATAGTCGCAGTCCATAATCGCATACTATATGTAAAACCAATTTAATAGTTCATAGGAGGATCAGACAACAGTCAGAAATGAAGAACAAAAAATATAAAATAATACGTAAACTGCGATTATACTATCACTCTCGTTAAGTACTGCGACCATACTCGCGGTAGTGCGACCATGGTCGCAGTCCATGATCGCATACTATATGTAAAAACCAATTTAATAGTTCATAGATCACATACTATATGTAAAAACCAATTTAATAGTTCATAGGAGGATCAGACAACAGTCAGAAATGAAGAACAAAAAATATAAAATAATATGTAAACTGCGATTATACTATCACTCTCGTTAAGTACTGCGACCATACTCGCGGTAGTGCGACCATAGTCGCAGTCCATGATCGCATACTATATGTAAAAACCAATTTAATAGTTCATAGATCGCATACTATATGTAAAAACCAATTTAATAGTTCATAGGAGGATCAGACAACAGTCAGAAATGAAGACCAAAAAAATATAAAATAATACGTAAACTGCGATTATACTATCGCTCTCGTTAAGTACTGCGACCATAGTCGCGGTAGTGCAACCATAGTCGCAGTCCATGATCGCATACTATATGTAAAAACCAATTTAATAGTTCATAGGAGGATCAGACAACAGTCAGAAATGAAGAACAAAAAATATAAAATAATACGTAAACTGCGATTATACTATCGCTCTCGTTAAGTACTGCGACCATACTCGCGGTAGTGCGACCATAGTCGCAGTCCATAATCGCATACTATATGTAAAAACCAATTTAATAGTTCATAGGAGGATCAGACAACAGTCAGAAATGAAGAACAAAAAATATAAAATAATACGTAAACTGCGATTATACTATCACTCTCGTTAAGTACTGCGACCATACTCGCGGTGGTGCGACCATAGTCGCAGTCCATGATCGCATACTATATGTAAAAACCAATTTAATAGTTCATAGATCGCATACTATATGTAATAACCAATTTAATAGTTCATAGGAGGATCAGACAACAGTCAGAAATGAAGAACAAAAAATATAAAATAATACGTAAACTGCGATTATACTATCGCTCTCGTTAAGTACTGCGACCATAGTCGCGGTAGTGCAACCATAGTCGCAGACTATCGCTCTCGTTAAGTACTGCGACCATAGTCGGGTCCTTGATCGCATTATACATTACATGCGAAAAAAAGTAAACTGCGACTATATTAAAAATCATTAAATATCAAATCAGATAAAAAAATTAAAGAAGCATTCAAATTAGTTTCGTGATTTAATAAAAAATGTTGGTAGTTTGGCCGCAGTTATAAAAGATAATTGTCACAAAAATTGAATAACGTCATAAAATATAAAAATATAATAAACTATACATATCCACTGTCTTTTACCGACAGAGTAGCTTTTCATAAGGGGTTAAATTACTAGATACCCCTTATGAAAAGCTACTCTGTCGGTAAAAGACAGTGGATATGTATAGTTTATTATATTTTTATATTTTATGACGTTATTCAATTTTTGTGACAATTATCTTTTATAACTGCGGCCAAACTGTCAACATTTTTTTATTAAATCACGAAACTAATTTGAATGCTTCTTTAATTTTTTTTATCTGATTTGATATTTAATGATTTTTAATATAGTCGCAGTTTACTTTTTTTCGCATGTAATGTATAATGGGATCAAGGACTGCGACTATGGTCGCAGTACTTAACGAGAGCGATAGTATAATCGCAGTTTACGTATTATTCTATATTTTTTTGTTCTTCATTTCTGACTGTTGTCTGATCCTCCTATGAACTATTAAATTGGTTTTTACATATAGTATGCGATCATGGACTGCGACTATGGTCGCACTACCGCGACTATGGTCGCAGTATTAACGAGAGTGATAGTATAATCGCAGTTTACGTATTATTTTATATTTTTTGTTCTTCATTTCTGACTGTTGTCTGATCCATCCTTCATTTCTGACTGTTGTCTGATCCTCCTATGAACTATTAAATTGGTTTTTACATATGGTATGCGATCATGGACTGCGACTATGGTCGCACTACCGCGACTATGGTCGCAGTATTAACGAGAGTGATAGTATAATCGCAGTTTACGTATTATTTTATATTTTTTGTTCTTCATTTCTGACTGTTGTCTGATCCATCCTTCATTTCTGACTGTTGTCTGATCCTCCTATGAACTATTAAATTGGTTTTTACATATGGTATGCGATCATGGACTGCGACTATGGTCGCACTACCACGACTATGGTCGCAGTATTAACGAGAGTGATAGTATAATCGCAGTTTACGTATTATTTTATATTTTTTGTTCTTCATTTCTGACTGTTGTCTGATCCATCCTTCATTTCTGACTGTTTTCTGATCCTCCTATGAACTATTAAATTGGTTTTTACATATAGTATGCGATCATGGACTGCGACTATGGTCGCAGTACCCTCGACTGCATATTTCTTGATGATTTTTTTTTGCTAAGTTAAATGTAATAACGGTGAATAAGTACTGATTCTATAGTCGCAGTTTACGTATGTTTTTATATGTTTTGCTTATAAAGTATGAATTATTTTTACTTATTGCTTGCGTAGTAGCACTGCGACTATGGTCGCAGTGTTTAAGAACAGCAGTCGCGGTTTGATATGTAATTAAAAGAGCTTATAAGTTAATATAGTGAGAAAGAGACCTTACAAAAAAAGAGAATTAAAAGCTTTTAAAAGAAGACAAAATAAGGTTGAATATCAGAAGATCAGGAAATCCTAATCCTCGTCATTATCACCATCATAAGCAGATTCGTCGTCTTCATTCTTCTGCTCTTCCTGTTCATCACTTATTTTCTCATCATCTTCCTGTTTTTGAGGTTTTTTTGTTTCACCGATAAACTCTCAGAATGGATCGTCTCTATCAAGCTCTTCGTCTGACCCGTTGCGAGAAAGCGAGCCTACAGCATCAGAGGACATGCTTTCATCAAGCATGTCTCCGTCAAGTGGCAGAGGAATAATGTCTTCCTCACTAACCCACATGAAATCTTCATTATCCTCATGAATAGGAGGATCAGTTAATACATTATTTGATGTAGTGAGATAGTCAAAAGGAGTGAAGTCCAGACTGGTATCAGATTCACTAGAATATCCTGAAGAAAAAGAACCCGTGGGGGAACAATTGAAGTTGAAATCCAAGTGTTCAGAGGAAGAAGATGGTGAAGACATGATTCAAGAATGAATTATTTTTTGGAAGTTTTTGAAATTAAATTGAAAAGGAAGAGCAAAAATATAGTTTTCAGGTATGAGATAATATATTAGTTACAAGCATTATATAAAGGTCAATATTGTGGAAGAACATGAATAGTAATAATAATTGTTACAGGTGAGGGTTGAGTATGGTAGGAAGTGGTAAAAAAAATTAAATATTTAATTGAAGATTTATTGCGGGAGAATCCGAAGAGTTTCTTTTTGCCAGAGGTTTAATACTTGAAGTACAAATTAACTTTTTATAAAATTGTTTGCCTATATCTTTAGATTACGTATGGTGCACATCTTTCCTTTATCGATATTAACATTATTGCATCTCTTTTCTCTAGACTGTTGTTGTATCAAGGTAGAGAGAATATTAATTACTTTCATTTAATACATAAGGTGTAATATCCCTAATCTAAACTATTGTATTTTATTTTCTTCAAGTATTCATTTTGATTTACTGAGTATTTTTACTTAATCAAGTTAATTTATTATTTTTCCTGAGATTATTATTATTAAGTATGGAAATTATTTTTGAGACAGTAAATGGTAATTTGACATTTTATATTTACCATTATTATTATTGATTGGAACTTAATTATTATTTCCCTTATATCATTAAGGTCATTATTCTTTATTAATATTTTTATTCCATTATGATTATCAGTTATTGTTAATATATTATTATTCTATTGTTAACATTCAGTAATTATTATTTGTGTTACTATTATTATATTTATTTAGTTTGATATTAGCATTGGTACTAATATTGTTCATTCAGGTTGTGTTCTCCTCGTTTAGCCTCTTACCTTATTTCTGATATACCCATTGGTGACCCTATACCCAATAATACCCGTTTGGATTCCATGGCCCTTGACCCGTTCCTAATCCTAAACCCATTAGCCTAATTGAATCCAAACCCTCTTGGATCAAAAAAAACCCACTACCCATTACCCTATAACTCCAATACTCTATACCTAATAAATCCAAACCATATATATAAACATGGTCTCTTCCTAACCGTTAGATTAACCCCAAAACCTAATCAAAACTATAACTAATCCTATCATAATTCCCCTCCTTCACAACTCCAGCCGCCGACCTTCTCCCCCAACCCGATCTCAACACCAGACCCTCTCCCTGCGTGCGCGAGCTCCAGGCCGAGCCCCCCTTGCAGCCGCCTCCTTCCCTTGCTGCAGCCGCTCTCTCTCCATGGCGCAAACCCCCACCAGCCCCCAGGCCGGATCTCCTCCAACCGCAGGCCCCTCCTCTGCAGATCCGTGCGCCCAGTTCCCCCTCTTTGGCCGCTGCTCCCTGCCGCACAGCAGCAGCCGCGGCAGCCCAGGCCGTGCACAGCCCAGCAGGCCAATTCCAGCAGGCCGCCCCCATCACCAGCAGCCCTCCTCGGCCTCTGGTGGCGCGCCCAGCTAACAGCAGCAGCCGCGGCAGCGAGGACAGCCCGCGATCTCCCCTCGACAGCCCGATCCACTCCGGCTCCCCGATCTCCCCTGCAAGACCCCCATGGTGAGACTCTCTCCTCCCCCTCTCTGTAAATGTTTAGGTAGTGTATTAATATTTGTATATTCCGTAATATTGTGTAGAGTGTGTTTACAGGATGTATGTATGCATATGGGTGCTTGGGTGTGTGTAGTTAACAGTAAATATTATTGTTTGACATGTATGTGTTTTAATTATTAGTGTGAGAATGCATGTGTTATGCTTTGATATGGGTGTGCGTGAGTTATCAGTATGTGTTAGAAGTGTGCATGAATAAGTAGATTATAAGTATGTATAGATGTACGTATATAAGTGTATATACGTGTAGGTATGCATGATTGTTAGTTTGTACCCGTATACGTATATGTACGTGGGTGACACGTATGTATCGGGTTGCTCGGGAGTGTGTGTAGTGTATATTTATATTTATTTGTGCGTTCGGTTGCGTGCTACAGCATTTCGGATTTGTTTGGTGAGATTCGGACCGTTGCTGGAGACCCAGATCCAGCGCGTAGGCAGCGAGCGAGCAGGCCGTTCTCCTGATCCACGCCAGCCCGTCGCCAGAGGCTAGCACGGTGACCTTCTCCAGTGTATTGGCCACCCCCCTATGCAGTCCGTTGGCGAGGAACCGCACCACAGCGACCATGGCAGCGACTCGCCCGGCGACGCGCACAGCAGATCCAGATTCAGACCAGCAGCACAAGCAACGGGCGAGCGGCGATTCCAGGCCCTTCCGGCGAGCGCGAGATCCCCAGATTGTAGCCATGTCTTCCCCAGGACCCTGGCTACCGCCCTATGCAGTCCGACAGCGAAGAGCGGCGCCACGGCGACCGTAACGGCGACTCGCCCGGTAACGCGCAGATTCCCCAAGGTGAGTGTTTCTCTCCCTCTTTCTATTTTCTCTCTCATTATTATATGCATTGGTTTATAGATGTATTTTAATGTGTATGTAGAGTGAATGTAGAACTTGTATACTTTGTTGTGTGAGAGAGAGGAGGCATATACATGTTTTATTGTGTAGAGATCACCGAGCATGAAGGTGGACGGTCATCTCCCGTTTATTTTACATGTTGAATGTATAGGAATATGATATGCATGATTCTTGATACATGTTAGAACCCCATGTTTGTCCTATATATATCTAGAGTATTGTTGTAGACATAACAAGATGTAGCATGAGGGTGATTGAGATGGTTATTAGTGGTAATGACTTGATCTAATAGAGCTTAGATGCACGTATATGTGGTGATACCGAATATTGGGATATCATGTTTAATCTTAAAAGAAATGTGAACCCTTGAGGAATTGTGAATACTTATAAATTAGAGTTGTATGTTAGGGTGAGAAAATTGGCACTGGATATTGTGATATGATGGAACAACAATTATTATATCAGATTTCTAGACTTGTAATGGAACTAGATGATTATAGAACTATTGGGATTATGAATTGGTGGTGATGATTTGGATCTATAGTTGGGTATATGAGAACTATCAGATGATATGTCGTTGATGTTAAGTATCAGTAGTAACTATTCTATATTGTAGTTGATCGAGGATACATTGGATGTGACCTTACCTTACTAAAAGATTATGACGATTGGATTGATACATGAACTCATTTCAGAGTCGGACTGAACTTGTGTTATAGATGATTTTAGATTTACATTCTTTATGGTTAAACCTGATATGCATTAAGATGAGATGATATATTCAATTAGAGTACTTTCCAGACTTGATACTTATTTATTGGTGATGATTTGATGATGATTCATTCGGATGTGGATATGGGCTTACAATGATGTTAGAGATTGGATAACTGATACTTGGATCAGTATGTAGACTTAGTTGGAATTTGGATTGATCTGGGATTCATGTTATTTTACATTGAATGATAATCAGTAATTAGGCAAGACTTTATTTGTGAGTATTTGAGGACATATCAGATATGACTGAAGTAGTTGAGTAGATATTCTAGATCACATGGGTTGAGGATGTTCCTATTTAATATGATTGTGGTATATGTTTGACTTGTTGATCTCGAGGACATGCATAGTGATTGATTACACTTATTGATAGGGATTGAGTTATGATGATGGTAATCTAGTCAACATCAGTGATTTTGTATTTCAGAGCTTATATGGGTTGGTAGAGATGTAAACCGACTATTGTTACATGCAGGCATATGAGATATGACCGGTTCTAGATGAGACGGCTATTGAGTATTATCGAGTTCTATTGTTGTTGTATTAATCCATGTTATTGAAGTTACTGGGAAATGATTGTTTGACCGTAACCACGGTACAGTTCTATTGTTCATCGTATACACGGTTACTGTTACTGTTACTGTTACTGATATTGTTCACCGTGTATACGATTACTGATTGACTGTTACTGTACTGATATTGTTACCGTCTCGTAGCATCCCAGTAATTGGAATGGCATAAGATATTGATTGTCACTAATGGCATTACCTCACTGACTGTACACTAGACACCTTTCACTGGACCTTGACATATGACTGTATCACTGTTACTTGACATCTGGACTCCTGTACCCGGTACCCATATCCCCTGTACTATTGACCTGTTAACAGCACAGTCAAACCGGCGTCCGGCGGTTTGCCGCCTGGTGTCGGGATTGACGAGGATGTATCCCACAATCGTGCTAGCGTCCGGCGGATCTTGAAAGGAACTAAGTGCCACGTGGAGCAAAGTGCCACACCATACACATGGTGGGGGCCACCTCTTGAATCCACGGGGGCCACCTCTAGAATCCTGTTTCCCTCAGAGCAAAGTGCTACACGGAGCAAAGTGTCACACCATACACATGGTGGGGGCCACCTCTTGAATCTGTGGGGGCCACCTCTTGAATCTGTAGGGCTATCTATTGTACGTGACGCCTGGTGTTAGCGTGATATTGCATTCTCAGTGCCTATTAGCATCCACACACACTTGTATGATGATAACCCCTAGGATGCATGTTATTTGGTTCTCTTTCCCTATTCGAACAATGATACCCGCATATCGGAGTTCGGATGAGTTCTACTGGATGTGCGGGCTCCAGGGTGAACTGTCGGATGTTGTGGGACGCCGGTGGGAAAGTGATAAAGATAACGTAGAACATTACTGATTGTTATTGAATGAATTGAATGAACACATTGTGTTATACCCTGAATGGTTACCCTGCCTTATGACACATGACTGTATACATGATTGTAACCAGGACCACATGATTGTAACCATGACCAGATTTAGATACAACCTAGTGACATGTGATAGATTACACGCCTTGACATTGATTGCATATTTACAGTTGTGCCAGTTATATTCTACCTTTATCATGTTATTATCATGTGTATTACTGTTCAGCTATTTATCTTGTTATTTAGCCTTTTTTTATTTACTGTTGCTCTTACTACTATTTATGCACATTGTTTCTTCTGCACGAGTTCTTTCCCCTTTACACACACACTCATTATGGTCGCGTTCTGACGACCCTGGATTTGCACGTCCAGCTATTGGACGATTGTCTCATTGTGCAGGTGTTCGATGAGTTGGTACACATTGCGAGGAGTTGGATACTGTCTCCCTCTCTTCATTCTGGTACCCTCATTTCTCTTTTATTCCTGTTACTCCATGACTCTATCTGTATTGCATTCAGCTGCCATTTTCTTCCTGTCATTCATATTGCTATCATGTGTAGCTTTTATATGTCATATTGCAGTGATTTTCATGGTTCCGATTTATAACTTGTTCAGGTTACAATTGAGGGTTAGCGTATATACGTGGGGTATTATCCTCGCGTATATACGTCGCCATAACGACTCCGTATCTTTAGGATCGGGGCGTTACATAAGGCATGCGAAAGAAGATTGCGACTTTGGTCGCAGTACTGAAGGAGGTCGCATTGCTGTACGATAGAATGCGACTAGGGTCGCAGACGTTATATAAAAAAGTTTTGTTATACTATAACTGCTACTAGTGACTGCGACTGTGTCGCAGTTGTCATATAAAATTGAAAGTTATACATGTTTTTTAAATTTTCAATGCTTCTGCTTATTTTACATTATGTTGATCCAAAAAATTTTTTAATTATATTTTTGACGTAATAAAATTATGAATTTTATAACTGTAGATATATTCAACTGGAATTTTGTTTGTTGATGACTTTATTCCAGTTTAGAATTAAAAAGGGTATTTTTGTCAATTTGTTTCACGATTGTTTAGGCGGGATCTTTTTTTGATTTTTTTGGCGCCTACACTCTGCGGCCGATATGTGGCATATATTCAGCCACGTCCCGCCGGCTGAGAAACTCTCTCAGCCTGCCGGCTGAGTTACAGTAACCCCTATATATATATATATATATATATATATATATATATATATATATATATATATATATATATATGAAAAAATGTATATCAGCCTGCAGCTGAAAGAACTCTCTCAGCCTGCGGTGACGTGGCTCAATTTTGTCACCCCACTAACTTGCGGCCCGCTTATGGGAAGAAGTTAAATTACTAAATACCCCTTATGAAAAGCTACTCTTTCGGTAACTTTACGTTATTGTTTATTATTATTTGCCCAAAAGGCAATTTTTTGGAGCGAACGTTGTCAGACTTATGTTATTTGTTTTTAATAAACTCGACCAACGTCGCAGTCATACATTGCAAACACAAACAACTTGCACCCGGGACGACACTGCGACCAAGGTCGCATAAGACTACAGTGCAATCAGAAACAACTGCTATCTGGGTCGACACTGCGACCAAGGTCGCATAAGACTACAGTGCAATCAGAAACAACTGCGACCCAAGTCGACACTGAGACCAAGGTCGCATAAGACTACAATGCAATCAGAAACAACTGCGACCCAAATCGACACTGCGACCAAGGTCGCATAAGACTACAATGCAATCAGAAACAACTGCGACCCAAGTATGATAAAACAAATGATGTTACATACACTGCGACCTTGGTCGCAAGAGACTACAACTCATATTGAAACAACTGCGACCCCATGTCGTCAGTATGTAAGAAAAAAAAGTAAGTTTCATATACTGAGACGAACGTCGCATTCGTCTACAAGGAAAGGTCCAAAAAAAAATCCAAAGCCGCACAAATCTGAAAATATAATTTTATCAACTGCGACCGAGGTCGCATGCAGTGTATGCACATCACTTTTTCGAAAATACTGCGACATAGTAAAAATAGAAGGAAATAAAAAAAACTTGAAAAAAATAGGACCTTTATCGTCGTGTTACAAAATTTATAAATTTAAAAATTTATTCGTCATCTAAAGTTTCAAAATCTCTTTCTTAATTACGATCATGGTCCCAAGATTTAAAAAAAAATAAAAAAACTTAAACGGAAATAAATCTGGAAAAAATTTAAAACTATTAAAATACACAAACCCTAAAAATTTTTGAAAATATCATTTTTGTAGTACCTTTTTCGACGGATGATTTCTTAGGCGCCATCAGTTGCAAATATATTTTTTAAAAAACGGATCAAATTTGTGAAACAAAAGAACTAATTGGATCAGAATGATCGGGTGAAATTTTAGAGCTGTAAATTTTTTTGAAAGACAACTTTTTTTACATAAGGTAAAAAGTTGTGAGGGAGGGTATTTTCGGAAAATACAATGTTGAGGTGACTGACATTAAATTGGGCGAGATTTTTCAGCTTTTTGACCGCCAAAATTTAAGACAGATATGTGGCGGTGATGTTGCCACGTCCGCTGGCTGAGAGAACTCTCTCAGCCTGCCGGCTGAGGTACAGTAACCCCTATATATATATATATATATATATGATTGGACATGATAGTTTTTACATGTCCTCAGCAACAATTTAGTTTGATAGTCTCATCAGCTTCAGGAAGTTTGATAACACCTCAGTTGTGACACGCTTGATGGTGTGAGCTTGTACATTTGATGCCTGTGATATATTTTATATAATAATTGAGATTAGAGATGTATTGTTATCTGATTTTTTCTGTGTCAATGGTGACTACGGCACTCAACCTGTGACTCTTGAAAGGTGGACAGCAATCTACTTCTCACAGTCAAGTCCCAGCTTTTTTATGTTGGATGTGTTATCATTCTCAATTTTTTAACATGTTCTGCACTGGATGTTATCATTCTCGATTTTTTAACATGTTCTGCACTGGTACTGTCATCTTGTTTATGCAAATTCTGCTCTTATCCAGGAGTCAAGCAGAATTCTGCTAAATCGGCCTACAGACGTTTGTGTGAATTTTATATGTGAACTCCTGAAATTATATTTTGGCCATGTTTCTGCAGTCAGAATCAGAATGCAGACTGAAGCATAATCGATACGTTGCATTCATGCTAGGATCAAGTGCTGAAGACAGATTTTTCCCTTCATGATGCTTGGAAATTATATGTAGTTATTTGGTTTTATTAGAATTATGTACAAAATTGATTAATCACAATATGTTGTATTGTTGTGGAATTTCATAAAATGATGCAAGGGAAGGTAAAAGTCTCCATCCTGCACTCATGAAATCAGAAGAAGCATTTCGTGACTTACACTTACTAAAAGTAGATAAAATAGTTGAAGAAGCATGACTCTCATGACATTTTTCTTTGGACTAATTTTTGAAAGTGGCAGATGGTTGTGGAGATAGACATTGAAGTTGATTTGATGTTATCCACAAACTAGGAATGTCACATCTCACTTTCTAGATGCTAATAACGAAATTATCATAATTATACAACATAAATGATAGCATCCTAACTGGCAATGACTTGTGACCAACTCTCTCTCATGTTGCAAAAGAAGCATAGAGCTGCACTGTTCACATCGTTAACTTCTTCCTCCTCTTGAACTTACATGTTCCAAGCAAGAGGTATATAGATTCTTTGATTTGTAGACATAATAGCACATTTTCTGATAGAAAAACAGAATACAGCCACATCGCATTCATTAAAGAGCTAATAATGGAATATACTCTGGTGTAGACAATGAAACCAAGATCAATTATTACAATCATATCCCTTTGCCTCTTGGTGTGCTGGATGACCGACTCAAATTTCTCGGAAATGAACTGGGTGAGTATTCTGTGAAGAAGGCTTGCGGACTTACTGTGGGCCAATACAATGATAGTTGAATCCAATGAATGGAAGTGGTTTTGGAAACTACCATGCTCTCAGCGTATCAAGTCCTAGTTCTGGAAGGTGTTCAGAGGTTGTGTACCCACAAAGGCTTATCTCTATGCAAGAGGATTGGTGATGACTATGAGGTGCCCAAGATTTAATGAAGAAGTGGAAGATCTGCACCAGTTACTGTTGCAATGCCCATGGTCAATGGAAATTTGGCAAGCTCTGGAACCTGAGTGCGGCATACAAGAGGGGTTTTCAATCCAATAGTCTGGCTTGGGAAATAAGGAAGCAGCGAAACCTTTGGACCTTCAATGGGGAGCGTCAAGCAGCGGGGTTTTACTGTTCATTCTATTCGGGCACAGGTGAGTGAAAGATCTCAATTCCTTCGGGCTTAGAAAAGTTGTGGGTCGATTGGCTCAGAATGGTGTGTTTGGGTTCCTCCCCTGAGAAATGTTCTCAAGGCAAATTTTGATGCGGCATCCTGGGAAAATGGTAACTCCTCTGTTGCATGCGTAGTGAGGGATTATACCGGGGCTCTTCTTCTTGCCGCTGGGTTTCTATGCGACAGCAACTCAAGTGAGGAGGCTCAGACAAGAGCTGCCTGCGAAACCATATGTCTACTACGTGGATACAACCCTGATAGACAAGTTTGGCTGGAAGGAGACACCTTAACTGTCATTTCGAAGCCTTCAAGTGTTTGAAACTCCACAGGGTTGCCCTCAGATTTTTGAAGATGCGTGGATGCTAAAAGAGATGCATGTGCATCAAATATCCCACACGTACCAAGAAGGCAATCAATGCGCCGACTGGTTTACGAAGTGGGTAAGGGAATAGGGATCTGATGTTTTGTTGTTTGGGAACTTTCCCTCCAGTTTGAGGGGTTCGGTTCATGTGTGAGGCCCACACACATAACATATTATAAGAGTTTCAATCCACCTGTCAACGCGTGGTTGACCCTCTTATTGTATGTGTGTGTGGCTCACATACATGAACCGAACCCCAGTTTGAGATGCCTTGCCCAAGCGGATGCGCTTGGCACCCGTTTTGAGCAAGCATGAATATAATGGCTTGAGGATCTTTAATTAGACCAAAAAAAAAAAAAGAGAGAGAAATGCAAATTGTAAGATTGTAAGAAAACTATTTCTCAATGAAAAAATTGTGTATAGACTTAAAAAGATGATCTGCCTACAGTTCTACAAAACAGGTGTAACTCAAAATTTCAATATTGCAATTTATATTAAAAAGAAGTCGAGAAATTAAATCATAAATCGTCTCAGTTATATCAGTGATGTTCGATTTTACTTATTTAAAATTGACTTTTTAAATCTATACTAAGTCATTAACTAACCTAGTGAATTTAGTCTCTTGGATAACTAACAAAGCCTAATAACTCTCTAACCCACTTTCCCGTCTAAGCCTATAAATAGAACTTCTTTCTTTTCATTCTAACACACTTTTTTCTTCTTCTCTCTCTGAAAATTCTTCGAGGCTTACTTTTTGTGAGAAGGGTTTCAGATTTAAATAAATTAATTTTTTCTTTCTTTTCATTTCTGGGCAATCGTTACTCATCTGAGTAGAGGCCTGGTGATAACGCTCGACCCCAGGTGTTGGTGATTCCGGGAGTCTTTACCACAAGTTGATAGGGTCGTTTGACGTCCGAGCGACAAGGCTGACCATTTCTCTTCTAAGGCAGTGCGTAGCATGACTACATTCTCCAAGCCAACTTTTTTTACTCTATTTAATTTTGATTTTCTAATTAGTTGCATGCTTAGGGATTAAAATTGATTTGATTCTATTCTTGATGAAACTATTAAACAAGTGTTAATTATTAAATGTCTTTAATTTAGGGAAATAGTGGGAAATTTTTAACAATCTAGAAGATAAATAAATATTAAATTTATTTCCTATTTTCCTGCAACTTAGTTGAGGTCTTGTTACTACTAATTTATTTTGAGAAAATTATTATTATTCTTACAAGATCTTACTAAACTACTTTAGATCTTATTTTATTGCAAAATTTTATCTGGTTTCATTATTACAAGTTTTTTACAAGCCCTATTTAATACTATCTCTTGCAAATATCTGTCCAAATTCTTGCAAAACGTTTTATACAAATTAGCTCCATTTATTGCGTGTGATTAGCTATTGAATTCCTTCTAAAGCTAATTTTTACAAATTAAATTATTAATTATTGAATACTTGTTTTAATAAGCATACTGTCTTTTCCCTACAAGGATTTTCAGTTATTGAAACAAATCACAAAAGTATTTTTAGAATCAGGAAAATTTTGACATCTTTCTTCATTATAACCGTGTTCTCTATAATTATTCTTGATGTTTAATCTTTCTTGGGACTTATCATCCAGCTTTTTCTTTTACTTCCTTTTTGTGGTTGACTTCATCTGTCATTTCTGTCTAGGAATTTGAGCTCTGTTATATCTCTTTTTCTTTTTTTGAGTGAAATCTATGTTATATCTCTTGATTGTGTGTTTCAGTATTGGGTTTGGATACTATTAGTGTTCTATTATGTGAATTGCCAATCTACATTTTTCTTAAAAATTGTAGAGATTTCAAACTATGTTTTTGTGACTGGAACACAGACGGTATTAAATAGCATATTGATTTAATATATGGTTACAAACCCAATGATGATCACAGTGACTGGATGTTTCATGTCTTATTTGTCTATTTGGTTGTGAATCCTTAGAGGTACGGCTATTTAGTCATTTGTTTGCTTACAGTTCAAAATTCTTTTATTACTGAACTATATCAAGTTAAAAATATCATCTATTAATGTAACTTATTATATTATAATTGAAAATTTTATACACTTTCTATTAAAGTGTTTCCATGATTTTAAGAATAATAAAATCATGAGGATATTCTTATCTAAGTTGTGAAAAATATTAAACTTCAAATTTTACTATTCATTAAGTTTTGTGTGTGTATATATTTATACATTAAAATTAAAATTTTGAAATTATAAGTGTATCATTCTGTAGTAAAATATCTTGAAATGATTGCTATATTTTTTATAGTCATGCATTTCAAGTCTTCTTTTAAAGAGCTTACATCTTTAGAAAGAATATTATAATTTTCGCTCTTAATTAAATTGTAAATAATTTTTCAAAATTAATTAAAATTTCATTAAAGATTTTAAATGTGACATTTTTCAAAACTAAAAGATATATAATGCATACATTATATGCATGTATTATTTGTAAAAACAAGTGCATGTACAAAGAAAAAATTAAATTTTATATTTTAATCACCAAATTAAAACAATGGTGATTTGTTCAAGATGAAAATTCAGATTCTATTAAGAATATAAATAAATAGCAAGACAAATCAAGACGCCTTGCTATCTGGAAAGAAACCAGTTTGCATCCATCTTTTAAGATACTAAAAATCCAATTTAAGACATTATCGATGTCTTATTAAGGTGAGTAAAATGGATAATAATTTTTTTTCCTTCTAGTACATGTACAGTTCTTAAAGTTTTGATCAACTATATGATTAACCTATATTTTCAGATATATCTGAATTACATGTTAAATACTTAAACTTTACAACTAAGTGTGCAATCAATGATATTTGACAAGCATAAATTCTTGATTATTGGTTAGCATATTAAATATATGTATATATATATACACACATATATACATATACACACACACATCCCCCCTTAATTACTTGAATAATCAAACGCAATGTATAAATATGCTTTGTCATAAACCTTATGGGATAATTTACTCATTTTAAAACTAAAGTAACATGGAAAACTTTATGCCTTATGATCTCAAATAGGAGGAGACTCTTAATTATCACCCAAGACTGTATATGTCTAATAAAGGGTGTTTAAATTCGTAATAATGTGATCTTAAAGAGTTAAACTTCTGACTATTATCATTTGGAAATAAAAAACTATTAAGTCATTGTCTGACCCTGAAAACATAAAGTCATTCTGACTAAGAATCTTTCTAGGAGTGTGTTCCTAGATTCATCTAGGGAGATAGAGTTAAGCCCATAGTAGAGTTCACCGACAACGAGAGCCTAACTTACTGGATTGGAAGATGGTTCCATGAAAGAGGTTTAATGTTGTAGAAACAAGTTAGACCGACGATACTCGCGTGGAGCACGACCAAGATAAGCCTATATCCTATTTGTAGCATTAAAACTACTACCCTTTCTTTATGGTGACGATGTTCTTATGATACAGTTAGGTAACGTTGAGTTAAACTCTTAATAAGTCCAACACATGTAGTGTGGAGGGTATAATATCCAGCTGTAGTACCATTGGAGGACTTACCTGCGTGAGAGAAACAGTGATAGATTGATTGGGGGGGGCAGGGCTGACCCCTAGAAACTCTCATGTGTCAGTTACTGTGAGCATGGCCATTAACGTTCAACCCGCTGGCTCAATAGATGATGACTTATTGTGTGTGTCTTCATCAATATCTGACAAAAGAGGCTAGTTTCAGGCATAGTCAACTATGGTTCTCAGATGTCGATAAATTCACTAAGAAAAGATTCAGGCGTAGTCTACCTGTTCCGAATTCACAGTTTGAAGTTGTTCAACCTTATTTATGATTTGTGTTTTATGTTTATTTTATTTCTTGTTTACTTTATATTCTGTCATCCCTAAAACTCAAGTTTTGGTGGCTGTTGGATTTTACTTATTAAAAACAACTTTTTCAATCTAGGCTAAGTCATTAACTAACCTACCGACCTAGTCTCTTGGATAACTAAGAAAGCCTAAAACTCTCTAACCCACTCTCCCCTCTAAACCTATAAATAAAACATTTTTTTCCTTTCATTCTAACACACTTTTCTTCTTCTCTCCCTCTACAAATTCTTCAAGGCCTACTCTTTATGAGAATGACTTCAATTTTAAATAAACTATTTTTCTCTCTCCCCATTTCTGGACAATCGTTCCTCATCTGAGCAGAAGTCTAGCAATAGCGCTCGATCCAGGTGCTGGTGATTCCGAAAAAGTCTTTACCGCTAGTTGATGGGGTCATTCGATGTCCGAGTGATAAGACCTGCCATTTGTCTTCTAGAATAATGCGTAACACAACTACATTCCCCATGCCAGCATTTTTACTCTATTTGATTTTAATTTTCTAACTAGTTACATGCTTAGGGATTAAAATTAATTTGATTATATTCTTGATGAAACAATTAAACAAGTGTGAATTATTGCATGTCTTTAATTTAGGGAAATATTGAGAAATTTTCAACAAATGATGGACCCTTTTCACAAACCATATGGAGTGTGATACGGTGGATTGAATTGAATGCTCCTTCAACCTAAAAGGCTAATATTAGGTAGAAAAGAATTTAAGAGCGCTAATCCTGATTAGCATGTACAGGGATCATTGGGGGTTAAACTCGTCGTTGAGATCAACAACTCTGTAAAAGATACTTGATTTACAACAAAATTTGGCATTTCAAAAGAACCATTCAGTTCCCACTGCAAATTTTCACCACGATCAGAGCTTCACACACTCTTCAGTTACTCAAGAGGATTTCATACATATGGGAGCCCCCCACCCCCTAAAGCATCCGGGCAACAAAGCAGAAAATGACTTCAGTACACACGGTCCTGTTCAAGCCTCTGCAACTTCTACACTGATGATTCCAATGAAAATACCGTATTCATATTCTCTATAAATAACGTGACCAAACAAGACCGCTCTTTCTAACAAGCTTCATCAGAATCACCCTAATTTGACAAACTTTACCTGCTTTGCTTAAGAGAGAGAACACTTCATAGCTCAAAAGTAGCGTAGAAAGCAAAAAGGAGAGAATTTGTCCACCCTTCGAGTTTCCAGATTCACAAGAGAACTCATCAGGCCAGAGAGTTTCCATTCTCACGCTTGTCGGGGCCATATTCCGACATCCCTATACCAGCATCGTTCTGGTGCCTCACCCAGCCTCCTGTATCAGCCTTGGCATAGCTCCAGTAGAATACTAGTAGTGACACCAGTGAAACCAGCACCATTGCAGCTGCTGCCGCGAACACCCCTTTCCGAAGTGCCGCACACGATGCCAAGTCCTTCTTGACATAGTAGCCGACATACTTGGTGTGGTAAGCATTTCTCGCTGATCCTGCTATCAGACAAGCTTCCGCCACCAAAAAGCTCAACCTGTTCATCATTATGAAGATGTCGGGTTGATCACTAACATTTTTCTTTTCCAAGTTACACAGCATGCTGTATTGCAAGACATGCAGCAGGTCAAGGCCTGAGCAGAAAAATATACAATTTCTTACCATCTCTACAGAACGTTTTGCATACTTGTAAAGTTAATAAATAACCACCCACAGATATTTGATTTTTGTAAAAGCTTGTTTTCCTACATTGTTGTTCAGGACTGACTATGCATGCTTGCTATAAATATCTAGACATGTAGGATAAAGATTTCTACTCTTTTATGCATTTATAAGGAAGAAACATGTCTAAGAGGAATGATCAGACAATGTCTTGTTTATGGTCAAAGAAAAAGTAGTTGTTCCCACTGCACTTCAACTAAGGATCTAATAAAACATTGGAATCTCTGATGCCAAAGATTCCAAAGCGACTGAAGTATTGTATGAAGCCACTTAACAAGTTTGTACCCTCGCCCCGACCCATTTATTTCAAATGACAATGGAATTATTCAGGACTCCCATGATGACTGAAAATTAATAACAATCCGTGATGCAATTTATAACATTTCAGGTGAAGCCACCCGCAGGAGAAAAGATGCACAAAGAATCAAATACAGGTTACGTCATATGAGTAGGACTACAATAAGCTGTCTGATACCGTACTGTAACGCCAAAGATGGAAAGTAAAGGCATCCAAACCGACAAGTCTTTGCAGCAACTTGTTTCTTCCCTAATGAACTAAAGTTCTCATCCACAAGGGTTTTGTTACTGAGAGCCTTGTTCTGCTATTTTTCTGGTTATATTTCCTTGAACGTTGGATGGCGACAAAGCAAGTTCACCATTTTTTATGGTAGATGTGCTATCTAAAAAACTACCATAAGAAGCCTTCATCAAAGAACAATTAGAAGGAATCACAGAGCATTTAAGACGGTAAATACTTAAATTCACAGACAATTGTGGCTTCATGTCCAGTTCAACAAAAATGATTCAATCTGCCTACATAAATACTGGGTTATAGTCAAAAATAAGAACTAATAAAAAACCACAACAAAATACTCGAAGAAATATGAAAGGACTTTAGGTGGTTCAACAATTTGCCTAAATCCACAAGGAGGGAGAGGTGGGGGAATCTCTAATAGTCTAGCAGAAATTACAAAAAAATACCCACTAGTTTCCTTGACATGTTGTCTTCCTCGAGAGTACAAGATCTCTCACCTCTAGAGTTTCTGAACCACAAGATAAGAGTTGAAGAAGAAGACCTCTATTTCGATTTCAATAATCCGGATAGAAGGGTTTTATTTGCCTTATGAGCCCTCCTTAATGGGACCAAGGCATCTCATCACCATCATCCAAATATCTTGATGAAACCACCTTAACAAGCCCTAAACCAAGTCATCACGTCTGTGATATCCCCATTTACTGCTCTAGGATTGAGTGCAAGAAACCATCTATTCTTGTGTTTTGTTTTGAAATCACAACAATGTCTCGGTAGCCATGCTGTACTAGTTTTAATAGGTTCACATATTTATCAACTCAAGTAGGTCTAAAGTGATTCTGAGAACATGGGAAAATTTAGTTTGATAAAATCTAACTTGTAGGATAGTGACAATATATTATCCTCTGTGCTGCATGAATGTCACAGATCCTACTTGAATTTAATCAAGATTAGGTGTGTTTTAACATGTTTTATAAACCCCATTATTGAAAATGAAAGCTGGGAATGACTGCCAAGCATGTGCTTTGCTGTTCTTCCAGGAACTTCAGGTGAACCAAACTCAAGTCTATCCATAATCCTCTGGATGTTTCTCATTCATGGTGTATGCCAATATGAATACTATTGAAGACCGACTGACCATACTAACTCAAGTACATATCTTGTTATTTATTTGTGGATACCACAGCCCACTATCAGTGCTAGCCTAACACTAAAAACTCTTTCATGATAAGTCGAACTAGAGACTAGTATACTGGCATGCCACAAAGTTTCCCCATTGTTGTAGTAACATATATGCAAACATTACCGAAGCCTTACCACATCCTTTTCAATCTTTATATTCAAGATCTTGCAAGCTCTTTCCATGTAATGCTCATTGCTGCAACAAATTCCTATTTGCGGAAAAATCATGAGAGAGTTTCAAAGCCCATCTTCCCAGGAAGGCATTGTGGTCTTTTCTCCTGTCATGAATTAGTTAAGCTTTTGCTTTTCCTTCAAGGCCATTTTTTTTTTTTAACTCTATGAATCTCCCAGGTCCCTCTATCTCTCATTAGATACCAATGTTATAAAATGTTCCCACGTTCTGTCAAATTTCCACAAGAAAGAACTTCTCACTCTTGATTTTTCTCCTCATGAAATCTGAAGGGATATTGTAGATCCTCCTGGAATTTTCACTCTGAATGATGGCTTATTGCACCCCCCCCCCAACCCTTTCTCTCTCCCACAGTCTTGTTTTCTTTTGTCTTTAACCCGGATACTGTTGGAGGAGAGAGGATATTAAAGGAGGTGATGTCATGCCAAGTGCTGTAGAAGATTGTCAAGTGCCGTCGAAGATCGCCAAGGAAGTCGACGATGAAAGGCAAAGGAACAGCGGCAGGAAATAGCAGCAGCAGCAGAAGACAGGAGGGTCGGTCGACCGGGCCGGTCGACCGACGTGCACAACATGCACAGGTTTTGGGCGGTCGACCGGCCCGGTCGACCGAAGTACTCTGACTGCAGGAACCCAACTCTCGGGTTTTCTGGGTCGACCGGCCCGGTCGACCGGATGATCTGACTGTAAACAACCCAAGTCTCGGGTTTCTTCGGTCGGCCGACCGGGTCGACCGGAGAGGAGGTCGGTCGACCGTCCCGGTCGATCGACAGTCGGGTTTTGGGTGAAATCTGCTGATCCGCTGATGTGAGGTATTTAAGCCCAATATTGGTTCTAGGGTTTAATCTCTGCGAAAATTGTATTAGCTCTGAGTTCTCTTGCATTCAAAGAGAAGAAGAGCTATTGTAATCATCTTCCTAATATAAATCTCTCCATTGATTGCCCCGAGGACGTAGGCATTGAGGCCGAACCTCGTTAAATCTCGTCTTTGTGATTTGTGTGTTCATCGTGTGATTGTTGGGTTGTTCTTTGTGCTGGAGATCTTGGGATTCTCTATTGTTTGGTTGTTGTGATTGGATTGCGCGCACAACAAGTGGTATCAGAGCTTCCGGGTTGCACTTGGGATTTCTGAGGATTCGAAGGGCTCGAGATCTGATTCGGTGGAGATCGTGTGTCGATCTCGGATTGGAGGTATTGGGTGTTCGAGGAGATCGTGTGTCGATCTCAGAAGGACGCAAGGAGGGCACGTTGAATCTGTGTTGAAGTAGATCCAGTGGGAAACTCGTTCTAGGGTTTCAAGGGTCAGGTAAAAAAATCCTATTTTTATCTGAGTAGAGATCTATTTTCAAGTTAGTTGATCTTCCGCATAGATAGAGAATCAGGGAAAAATCTCAATGGCAGAAGAAACTGCATCTGTTAAGACAATGAACAATCACCCAAGGATTGAAGTTGTTAAGTTTAATGGGACTAACAATTTTGGTATGTGGAGATGCGAGGTTACGGATGCGCTGAATGCATCAAACCTCGAAGACACTCTCCTACTGGCGAAGAAGAAGAACACTACCACTGATGAAGACTGGGCGAAGATGAACAGGTCGGCATGTGGCTTGATACGTTCATGCTTGTCACAAGACATAAAATACCTTGTGCAACATGAGACGTCAGCGAAGAAACTGTGGGAAACCCTTGAAAAGAAGTACCTAACAAAGAGTGTAGAGTCCAGGTTGCAGCTTAAGAGTAAGCTGTATCAGTTTCGGATGAAGAAGGGGAGCACAGTAAATGAACACATCAACCGATATACGAAGCTTCTTACAGATCTGCTAAATGTGGATGTCACGGTAGATGAGGAAGATAAGGCGGTCATCTTTCTGAATTCGCTTCCTGTAGAGGAGTACGAGACATTCACACTGACCTTCATTAATGGAAGGCAGAGCTTGGATTATGATGAGGTGTCGTCTGCATTGATGAGTTATGACACAAGGAAGAATGAGAGGCATCCTTCACAGTCAAGTTCAGTGGCGGAGGCACTGGAAGTAAGAAGCAGAAGTTCATCGCGAAAGGGCAAGGAGGTGAGAGGAAGATCGAAGTCCAGGTCGGGCTATAGGGATCTGAGGAAGGATCAGTGCATTTTCTGCCGAGAGACAGGGCACTGGAAAGTGGACTGTCCGAAGTTCAAGGGGAAGAAGGAGTCGAAGGCTGAAACAAATCTTGCAAAAGTGACGAATACTCAGAGGAGCAGTTCACAGGCAGATGGAGCAGATTCGGACTCGTCAGGTTTCTCGTTTTCAGTCAGTTCTCCCATTATTGGTAACTCATGGAAAGATGAGTGGATTCTGGATACAGGTACAACATACCATGTGTGCCCTAATCGGGGCTGGTTTTCCAACTTTGAGCAGCTGGAGGGGTGTTCGGTCGTTATGGGCGACGATCACCCATGTAGCGTGGAGGGTGTAGGTACAATCCAAATCAGGATGTTTGATGGGATGGAAAGGGAGCTGAAAGGAGTGAGGTATGTACCTCAGTTGAAGAGAAATCTAATCTCTGTGGGAACTTTGGAAGCATCGGGCATGGTGATATCTGTTCGAGATGGCGATCTCAGGATGATCAAGGGCTCGATGGTGGTGATGAAGGGCGTCCGCCGAGGCAATCTCTACTACTTGAAGGGTAGTACGATTATAGATTAGGTGGAGACTTCAAGTTCATCAGATGATGCTGGCCTGGAGGAAGTGCAGGGAAAGGTCGGACTCAAAGATGGAAGGTCTTTGCAAGCTCCTGCAAAGAAGGAATCCATGGAAGGTGCTGCTACCTGCAATTTGGAAGGTGGACACAGCGTTCTGGACAAGAAGAAGGTGAGATCAACACCAGTACTCACCGCAATGAAGGTCTTCTTGATTGTGTTTACATGAGCGTATGGGGACCTGCTAAGACGGCATCGCTTGGAGGTCACAGGTACTTTGTCTCATTTATTAATTCTTCATCAAGGCAGATTTGGATATATCCCATGAGACAAAGGGGTGAAGCCCTAGATGTGTTGATGAAGTGGAGAGGAAGAATGGAGAGGCAAATAGGTAGGAAGATAAAAGAGCTTCATATTGGTAATGTTGAAAAGGACATGGACCAGTTCCTACGGTTTAGCCAGAACACAGGTATTGCTACTCACTTCACAACAGGTAAAGATGGGTTGGCTAGAGAGGTAGTCCGTTCCTTGCTGGAGGAGGTTCGGAGGTTGTTGTCTAATGCAGGATTAGACAGGTCGTTCTGGGTTGAGGCGACTGAGTATGCTAGCCATCTCATGAACATATCGACTGCGATAGGAGGTAAAGCTCTATTGGAAATTTGGTCTGGGAAATCTGCTCAAGGTCATGGTGTGCTGCGGGAGTTTGGAAGTCCGGCCTACTTCAGTGCCAAGAGTGGCAAGCTGAATCCGCGGGCAAAGAGGTTTGTCTACTTGGGTGTCAAAAGGAACAGCTACAGGTTGTGGGACCCCGAAGACAAGAAGATCGTGATGAGCAGGCATGTCATATTTGAAGAGGCTTCAGTGTTGAAGCCACTGTCTCTCAGCAGGTGGAGAGGACGGAGACCAAGGAAGGATTGCAGCGGGTGGAGGTTGATGCTACTCCATCATCTCCAGTTGGTTCGGCATCAGAGGAGACTTCATCGGAGGTGACACCGGGAGGAGTTCAAGATACCAAGGGTGAAGCTGAACAGATTGACGACATTGTTGAGGATGTCGAGTTATTTACAGCCATTGGAACTAAGGTGAAACCACGTTTGTGGTTAAAGAAGCATGGATCTCAAGCTTGTGATCTTGACAAGCTGAAGTTGAAGGCCGTTGTCCTCCATGATGGTCGGGAAGAGGTTCATATGACTCGGTCAGACAGGTTCGCTGCTGCAAATATAGGTACCATTGTTTGAGCTTGTTGAAGCTCATTTTAATGAACTACGGTTGGCTTGATCCTTTTGGGCAAAGGTACGTAGGCAGCCGTAAAGGCGCAGCCATTTGGTGATGCAACTCTTATGAAGCTATTTGGGTTCTCGAGAAGCTGTTTGGATCTTCACGTAGAGGTGAAGAGGTGTGGTCGTTTGGAGCTTCACATAGAGGTGGAGAGGCTTCACGTAGAGGTGAAGCGTTGTGGCTAGTTGGACCTCACGGAGAGGTGAGGTGTTGTGGTCTCAATGAACAAATGATCTTCCGGTGAGAAGATGTTGAGCTTGCATAAGGAGGGGTGTGCATCCAGTTGAAGCCGATGATGTTTGGTGGGCTCTACGCAGACTTGGTTGGACCGTCAGTGGAAGACAGGTAGACTAGATAGAGCTAGTCAGTGGAGAGTCAGTGTTGGCTCATAAGGAAGTCTTCGTGAGGTCGTGAAGTTGCGGAGAGAGCCATGGTTAGTGATCGGCAGGTAGGAAAATTCTCCTAAGGTGAAGTGCAGGGAAGGCATGTGCGATGTTTTCCGGGAATAGATGAGCCAAAGATTCCAAGTCGAGATCGTGTGTCGATTTCGCCGAGATCGTGTGTCGATTTCGCCAGGTGATGGACTGGGGTTCGTTGGAGTTCGGCTCAGATTTGGAATCTTCACCGAGGTAGAGAATTGTTGGAGGAGAGGATATTAAATGAGGTGATGTCATGCCAAGTGCTGTAGAAGATTGTCAAGTGCCGTCGAAGATCGCCAAGGAAGTCGACGATGAAAGGCAAAGGGACAGCGACAGGAAATAGCAGCAGCAGCAGAAGACAGGAGGGTCGGTCGACCGGGCCGGTCGACCGACGTGCACAGCATGCACAGGGTTTTGGGCAGTCAACCGGCCCGGTCGACCGAAGTACTCTGACTGCAGGAACCCAACTCTCGGGTTTTCTGGGTCGACCGGCCCGGTCGACCGGATGATCTGACTGTAAACAACCCAAGTCTCGGGTTTCTTCGGTCGGCCGACCGGGTCGACCGGAGAGGAGGTCGGTCGACCGTCCCGGTCGACCGACAGTCGGGTTTTGGGTGAAATCTGCTGATCTGCTGATGTGAGGTATTTAAGCCCAATGTTGGTTCTAGGGTTTAATCTCTGCGAAAATTGTATTAGCTCTGAGTTCTCTTGGATTCAAAGAGAAGAAGAGCTATTGTAATCATCTTCCTAATATAAATCTCTCCATTGATTGCCCCGAGGACGTAGGCATTGAGGCCGAACCTCGTTAAATCTCGTCTTTGTGATTTGTGTGTTCATCGTGTGATTGTTGGGTTGTTCTTTGTGCTGGAGATCTTGGGATTCTCTATTGTTTGGTTGTTGTGATTGGATTGCGCGCACAACAGATACATGTTCACGTGCCCAGACTCGCAAGTATGCAGACACAATGTACTTTCTTGCTCTCTTGTTCTCTCCTGCACTTGAAAATGCTCAACCACTCAGGCATGCATGTGCAAACACAATATAATTCTCTCTTTATACCGATATAAAATGTCCATAGTTCTGAAAGGTTATTGTAGAATCTCCCACTCGATGATGGTTTGTTTCTAACATGTTAGCACACATAAATACATAATGTACTTGTTCTGGTTTGGTGTCTTGCATCATTATCGAGTGGTCAAAAGTGGTGGTGTGGCAAAAGAATCAGGAGAATTGAGTTACATATGTTTGGACTTGTATGTCAGCAGCGAGTAAACTTTGGTTACATACGTTTGCACTCGTGACTAAATAGGTTGATTCTATTCGAGTCAATATGGGTTCTAAACCTATATTGGTGCCAACTCGGTTGCCTAGCTACAGGAAAAGCTTCAAGCACATTGGATGATGCTAGTCTACATTGGACCTAGTTCTTTCTGTGGAGCCTACTGCTCCTCCAAATTAGTATCAGAATCCCTGGTAAGAATGAGTCTTTGTCAATGATCTAAGGATATCAATCAATATGGTAAATTGTTTTATACCCTTTTTTGAAATTTGTTTGCTTTTATACCTGCATACTTTAAATCTTGAAGATATATCCTCAAATTTTAGTGTTATATGTTTTCTTGAACCGAAATCACTTCTACACATGATTTAGCTTTAAGGGTACAGAAATAGTTTAGACAACATTCATCAATGAAACTGGCTTTAGATGGGATATAAATTGTTTCTACTAAGAGACAAACATGGGATCAATAAGCCAACCATAGCTTGCTATAAAAGTAGCCATCAAAAGATACAGTAAGAAACAAGGCAGACAGTACTTCTTTAGAAGGACATAAGCAGGTTCATGTCTATAATCAGCTCAATGCTTAAGAAATGGAGATTTAATTCCAGTGAGCATGCAGCGGCATGTGAAGCGTGCCTAGCTTTGCAGGGAAGCCCTCTAGCTCTGATAAATTATCAATGAATCTCTATGTTGGAAAATCAACGCAGTGTCAACATTGCCTCAACATGCCAGTGCGAGTGATATCTGACTGAAGTTAAGGACAGTCTTGACAAATCAAAACCAGTAACTACATCAAATAGGACATGCTAGAGACTGAGATCAATTTTAGAATAACTTTTATGTACCATGAGGATCTATCCGGACAGCCCAAACACAGCCTATGACTGTCTGTACTTGTTTGGTGTTTGTTGTTTCAAAGTCTCTTCAAGCACTATACAAATTTTTATTTCTTATTGACACGTGGTGTGTAACATGAGCCTTGATCAAACCTTGCATACAGATTTAGAATTTTGCCAGCCTATAAAGATTAAAAAGGTTTGTCAGTGCAGCTAGTTAATGGTGGCCATTCCAAGATATCGAATAGTCAACTTTACATATGTTGCAATTATGAAATATGGATGGTAAGTCCTAAATGCTACAGCAACCGACAGATTTGGATAGTCCCACTTAAAAACCTGTTGAAACCCTAGTGTGACAGAAACAATTGGCAATTTCCAGTTTCAATAACTACACATTTTTTATTTTGAAAATCAGACAGGAGATCCTTCCATCAAGATCCTTCCAATCGGCTTAAATTTTGGAAACTAACAAGCAATAATATAGGTTTTCCACTGGAAAATTCGTTCGCCGTTGTTTCTTTCTTCTTTGTATAGAATCTGAAATACTCCTGTTATGTAACACCCAAAATAAAATAAAAAAAGAAGAAATATAATAATATATATATATATATATATATATATATATATATATATATATATATATATATTATATATATAGGGCTTACTGTACCTCAGCCTGCGGGCTGAGAGAGTTTCTCAGCCTGCGAGACGTGGCTGAATATAGGCCACACATCGGTCGCAGAGTGTGGGCGCCACAAAAAATCAAAAAATCCCGCCTAAACAATCGTGAATCAAAATGACAAAAATACCCCTTTTAAATGACGACTGCGACTTCTAGCATTCAAAAGTAAAAAAACATTCCATGGTCGCAGACTTAATACAGAATAAAGAATACAAGACAAAAAATGCTATCGCATAGCAATGCGACCTCCTTCGGTACTGCGACCAAATTCGCAATCTTCTTTCTCATGCCTTATGTAAAAGAAGTAATTAATATTATATCTACCGTCATACAACACCAGTCTAGAAAAAAAGAGATGCACTAATGTTAATCTCGAGAAAGGAAAGATGTGCACCATACGTAATCTAAAGATATAGCCAAACAATTCTATAAAAAGTTAATTTGTACTTCGGATTCTCCAGCAATAAATCTTCAATTAAATATTTAATTTTTTTTTACCACTTCCTACCATACTCAACCATCACCTGTAACAATTATTATTACTATTCATGTTCTTCCACAATATTGACCTTTATATAATGCTTGTAACTAATATATTACCTCATACCTAAAAAACTATAATTTTGCTCTTCCTTTTCAATTTGATTTCAAAAACTTTCAAAAAAAATTCATTCTTGAATCATGTCTTCCCCATCTTCTTCCTCTGAACACTCAGAATTCAACTTCAATCAATCCCCCACCGGTCCTTTGTCTTTAGGATATTCTAGTGAATCTCATACCAGTCTGGACTTCACTCCTTTTGACTATCTCACTACATCAAATAATGTATTAACTGATCCTCCTATTCATGATGATAATGAATTTTTCATGTGCGTTAGTGAAGAAGACATTATTCCTCTGCCACTTGACGGAGACATGCTTGATGAAAGCATGTCCTCTGATGCTGTAGGCTCGCTTCCTAGCAACGGGTCAGACGAAGAGCTTGATAGAGACGATCCATTCTGGGAGTTCATCGGTGAAACAAAAAAACCTCAAGATGATGAGGAAATAAGTGATGAAGAGGAAGAGCAGAAGAATGAAGACGATGAATCTGCTTATGATGGTGATAATGACGAGGATTAGGATTTCCTGATCTTCTGATATTCAATTATATTTTGTCTTCTTTTAAAAGCTTTTAATTCTATTTTTTTGTAAGGTCTCTTTCTCACTATATTAACTTATAAGCTCTTTTAATTACATATCCAAACTGCGACTGCTGCTCTTAAACACTGCGACCATAGTCGCAATCCTACTACGGATGCAATTTATGGTCGCAGTTAATCATTTATCAGTTCCCAATGCGACTTTGGTCGCAATAATGTACTGCTTTGGAGTTCAAAGTAATTTAAAAGTTATAGTGTATTAACTTTTAAACTGTTTTGGATAACTGAACAGTCACCTAGGAAGTATACAATTTTTGGGAAAAGATAGAAAATATATTTGAGAGATATTCACATGGTCCGAGAGCTTAAACCTTTTGGAATTCCGGGATTAAATACATATAAAGGGTCATGAGCAAAGGATTAAAAACATACTAAGTTATTTTTGCTCAAACTCGTTACTCTCATTGTTCCGAAAATACATTCAAAAAATGTCTTCACCATCACCACCGTCTTCACCGGAAAGAAGCCAATCATCAAATGATGATTTTATGTTTAATTCTGAAACAATGTCTCGCTATGGGTCAGAATCTGAGCTTGATACAGACGACCCTTTCTGGGAATTCATTGATGAACCAAAACACAAACATGAAGAGGAAGAAAGCGACGATCAGACTGTACCTGAAGAGGAGGAAGAGACAGAAGACGAAAGCGATACAGAAGACGAAAGCATGACTCTTGACGACGAATCTGATTACTATGGTGATGACGACGATTAGAAGTTAAAAAATTGTATTTTGTTTTTCTTTTTAAATATATATAAATCTGTTTTCTAAAGTTATTTGTGTGAATTACATTTTTTACTACTATGTATTGGTTGAAATACTGTGACCATGGACGCAGACTTAATAAATACAATGCGACCAAGGTCGCAGTTGCTGGTCTTTAATCTTAATCAACAACAACACTGCTACCTTGGTCGCAGTTTCTGACCGTAGTCTTTATAATATAAACTGCGACCTTGATCGCAGTTGTTGGTGTTTAGTCGTAATAAAATACACAGCAAAATTGGTCGCAGTTGCTGATCTTTACTCTTAATCAACAACATCACTGCGACCTTGGTCGCAGTTGGTGGTATTTATAAATAATCAACAACACTGCGACTTTGGTCGCAGTTGATGAACGCAGTCTTAAAAAAAATAATCTGCAACCTTGGTCACAGTTTTTTGGTCGCAATGTCGACCCTGGTCGCAGTTGTTTCTGTTTGCACTGTAGTCTTATGCGACCTTGGTCGCAGTGTGGTCTCTGGTCCAAGTTGTTTTGTTTGCAATGCATGACTGCGACCAAAAGGTCGTAGTTTATTAAAAAACAAATATGCTTTTTATTTATTTTCACGCATTTATCTCCAGGCATGTGAAAATGATAAAAAAACGATCTCTTATACAATAAGATTGAGTGTTACAATATAGCAGTAGAAAGAAAACTAAACATCAAAAAGAGCCATTGTTGACTAAGAGCAGTGTTGTTATTGAGGTCTTTTTATTTATGTCCAGGCATTTATCTCCAGGCATGTGAAAATGATACAAAACGCTCTCTTATACAATAAGATTGAGTGTTACAATATAGCAGTACAAAGAAGACTAAACATCAAAAGAACCAAGAAGACTAAACATCAAAAGAGCCCTTGTTGAATAAGAGCAGTGGTGTTATTGACGTCCCCGTGTACTAAAAAACTGTGGACGTCGAGGACCATGACTTCTTCCCTTGTGGACGAATATCGATCAAGTTCACCGGCCAAAATATTCTCCCACAGGCCCAGCGAACCTGAAAAAGGACAATCAAGCTCTGGGTCTTCTTCGTGCATAGGGTCATCTTCATCCATGGAGGCAGGCCCCTGTTAGAGACTCTGAAGAAGGCGGAAATTCTCAGAGCAATTGCTCTCAAATGAACACAGTCTAATTATGGGCTGTTAAAGGGAGAGGGTGAGCCCTATTTATGGGCAGCCCATAATAACAGCTTCGGGAAACAGCGAATGGTGCGGGTTCATCAACGTAGACTTGACGTTAAAAAGATCTCATAAAATCTTTATGACAGGTCGCGTCTCACGGAGTCGGTCCAAGTCGCATCAGACAACAGACAACTTTTCATTTTTCATTTAGATTCAAAAAAATGACTTAATCCAAAACAACACTTAATAAAACAAGAACACGGCGACCTTGGTCGCTATGCATGTTAATCTAAAGGAAAACACTTACTTAACGTACTGCGACCAAGGTCGCAGTCCATGTAAAGCGACCTAAGACTGCAGTTGCTGGCCATCTTTATCAACAACAACACTGCGACCTTGGTCGCATTTAACAATGTACACTGCGACCATCTTTATCCTTAACAACACTGCGATCTTGGTCGCAGTTAATAATTATATTACTTCACCCTTAAAAATTTTTAAAATGAAAGGTTGCGACATTGGTTGCAGTTGCTGGTCGCAGACTTAATAAATACACTGCGACCTTGGTCGCAATTGCTGGACTTTAGTCTTACTCAACAACAACACTGCTACCTTGGTCGCAGTTTCTGACCGTAGTCTTAATAAAATAAACTGCGACCTTGATCGCAGTTGTTGCTGTTTAGTCTTAATAAAATACACAGCGACCTTGGTCGCAGTTGCTGTTCTTTACTCTTAATCAACAACATCACTGCGACCTTGGTCGCAGTTGGTGGTCTTTATAAATAATCAACAACAACACTGCGACTTTAGTCGCAGTTGATGGCCGCAGTCTTAAAAAATAATCTCCAATCTTGGTCGCTATTGCTGGTTTTTAGTCTTAATCAACAACAACACTGCGACGATGTGACACGTCACCGCAACAGTTGCTTAGTCGCAGTCTTTGGTCACAGTGTCGACCCTGGTCACAGTAGTAACTGTTTGCAATGTATCTTATGCGACCTTGGTCGCAGTGTCATTTATGATCATAGTTGTTTTGTTTGCAATGCATGGCTGCGAAAAAGTTCGTAGTTTATTAAAAAAAACAAATATACTTTTTATTTATGTCCAGGCATTTATCTCCAGGCATGTGCAAATGATACAAAACGATCTCTTATACAATAAGATTGAGTGTTACAAATACAGCAGTACAAAAGAAGAATAAAACATCAAAAAAATCCCTTGTTGACTAAGAGCAATCTTCTTCTTGAGGTCTGGTGGCAGCAGAATCAATAAGATTGAGTGTTACAAAAAAGACTAAAAATCAAAGTAGCCAAGAAGACTAAACATCAAAAAATCCCTTGTTGACTAAGAGAAATCTTCTTCTTGAGGTCTGGTGGCAGCAGAATCAATAAGATTGAGTGTTACAAAGAAGACTAAACATCAAAGTATCCAAGAAGACAAAACATAAAAAGAGCCAAGAAGAGCCCTTGTTGACTACTAAGAGCAATCTTCTCCTGGAGGTCTGGTGGCAGCAGAATCTTTCGTTTATGAACATCTCTTCACCAGAAGGTTATCCAGTGAGCATGGAGTTTCCTCGATGTCACTTCTGGGGTAAGAGAGGAGGTTTTTAGACCTCACAGGGAATGCTACCCACCACTATATCCACCACATCCCCGCCGCCATACCCACTCTGACCATCCGTTACCAGCAAGCTTGACTGGTGCATCAAGTCAGAGCAGATCTCGGTGAGGATTAAGTCCTCGTCAGGGATCATGACTTCTTCCCTTGTGAACGATGAGGACCATGACTTCTTCCCTTGTGGACGATGAGGTCTATGACTTCTTCCCTTGTGGACGAACATCGATTAAGTTCGTCAATAGGGTCATCTTCATCCATGGAGGCAGGCCCCTGTTAGAGACTCTGAAGAAGACGGAAATTCTCAGAGCAATTGCTCTCGAAAGAAAACAGTCTAATTATGGACTGTTAAAGGGAGAGCGTGAGCCCTATTTATAGGCAGCCCATAATAACCATAATTAATGGTTCATTAATCAGAATCGTCGGCATTAATGGTCTCCAACCGCCAGCGCCGGTTTGGCATTAAAAGACATTAATGCCTAAACCCAATGAAGAACCGACGCGTAGACAACCGCTTCGGGAAACAACGAATGGTGCGGGGTTCGTCAACATAGACTTGACGTTAAAAGATCTCATAAAATCTTTATGACAGGTCGCGTCTCACGGACTGACTCCAAGTCGCATCAGACAACAGACAACTTTTCATTTTTCATTTAGATTTAAAAAATGACTTAATCCAAAAAACAACACTTAATAAAACAACACTTACTTAACGTACTGCGACCAAAGTCGCAGTCCACGTAATGCAACCCTAGATTGCAGTTGCTGGCCATCTTCATCAATAACACTGCGACCTTGGTCGCATTTAACCATGTACACTGCGACAAAAGACTTTGGCTAAGGTCGCAGTTTAAATGTACAATGCGACCAAAGACTCTGACTACATTATATTCAAAAAAAATAATTACTTAACGTACTGCGACCAAAGTCGCAGTCCATGTAATGCAACCCTAGATTGCAGTTGCTGGCTATCTTTATCAATAACAACACTGCGACCTTGGTCGCATTTCACCATGTACACTGCGACCAAAGACTTTGACTAAGGTCGCAGTTTAAATGTACAATGCGACCAAAGACTCTGACTACATTATATAAAAAAAAAATTAAACTATAAAGTAGAATTTTATCGCAGGCTGAAAACATTGATCTGAAAAGATTTTATATTTTCAAAAAAAATTTATCCCAGGCTGAAAAGGAGAAACTACATCTTTCAAAAAAGAGGTAAAGAAATAAGGCGAAAAGTAATTTATATCCTATAAAGAGCGGCAAAAATAAAAGGGGGGAAAAATAATAATAAACAATAAGGAAAAGTTATCATAAGGGGTATTTGGTAATTTAACTTCTCCCTAAAACCGGGCCGCAAGTCAGTGAGGTGACAAATCGAGCCACGTCACCGCAGGCTGAGAGAGTACTCTCAACCCGCGGGCTGATATACATTTTTCTCATATATATATATATATATATATATATATATATATATATATATATATATATATATATATATATATATATATATATTGTGTTCTTAAATTGTTCATGCCAAGTTTCGAACTCATATCCTTTTAGCAAATCCTAATGCCTAAACCATAATGCCACATTGGTGTGTGATTAAATAGAAGATCTAAATTATTTAAACAAATCTAAAGCCAAATTTAAATTTCAAATTTCCAACCGAAAGATCTCATGAGATCTTTAGGAATTTTTATCTTAACAACCTGAATTCTTATCTTAACAAACTGATTGCTAAAAATTCTAACCTAAAAGATCTTATCCTATTAACGTAACCCTCTTCTCCTGCTTCTTTAAAAAAAAAAACGACAGTCAGAAAGAAATCTAAGCCCAACATTCTTCATCCTCTCTTCACCTCTATCCTTGGAATCAATCGTGACGGAGGAACGTGTACGAGGTGTGGAGATTGAGGAGCAGGCATAGGAAATCAATCCAAGTAAATAAAAATCAAATTTTTTATGAATTAAAATTGTGTCATGATTAGATTTATTTTCTCATGAATTTTCCATCAAGAATTCTTATCTAAGATATAAATAAAAATTAAATTGTTAAACTAGAATTTAACAATCTATCATGTTTAAAATTTTCTTATGAAACTTAAATCCCCCTAAGATCTAGATAATTGTATGAACTATAAATTTATGATATATCATGTTTAACTTCTTTTCATGAATTTTAAATCTCATCCAAAAAATATAAAAAATAAAATAAAGTTGTACAAATAAAAATTAAAAATTTCAATTAAATTGAAATTAACATGCTTAGATTCTCTTTCCATGGATCGATTTTTCATTAAAAACATCACCTTTGTTTAAATAAAATATATAAAAGTAATAAATTATTACCCAATTTAGATTATAGAAAACTTTTTTAAAGAAAGAAATTCTAGAGTATTAAAAAGAAAAAGAATTGATTTGGATCAAATAATTTGCATATTAAAAAATTTTCTTCCAAAAGAAAATTTTTAGAACCTAATTCCAATGATCTAAATTAGATACATAGGCTAATCTATCAATACACCACTAATGAAGAATTAAAAAAAAAAGAAATTTCAAAGTTGTAAATAAATTAAAAATAATAATAATAGAGGATTGTTCTCGACCTTTTGGCCGAGAACAGTTAGCAGGTGCGGCCCAGCACCCGGGTGCACAGGCCGGCCTAGTGGCCTGGGCCGCCACTAGGCCAGGCAAAGCCCAAGAAAAAAAAGAAAAAGAAAAAGAAAAAAAGAAGGAAAGCTGGGCCGAGTGCAGAGCACCCGGGCCTGGCCAGTGGCCGGGGCCGCCACTAGCCCAGGCCCAGACCAAGCCAGGGAGGAAAAAAAAAGAAAAGAAAAAAAGGGCTTGGATTATTGGCCCAGGCCCAGACCAAGTATTAAAAGAGAAAAAAATCTGGGCTTGGCTAATGGGCCAGGCTCGAAAACAAATAAGAAAAAAATAAATAACAATAATCTATTCTAGAGCCTAATTTCAGAAAGCCTAGTTTCAGTCCAGCCCAAATATTATGGATTCTAATCTATTTTAACCCGACCCAAATACAAAACAGACCCGTTAACTTACTGAAAAATAATTTTTTACTAGATAAAAAATTTAAAAAAAAAGTAAAAACAGGGATAAATATCTAGATAGCCCTTAAAACCTACTGAAAAATTTTGGGAGTATTTACATGTCATATTGGACTGAACCACTGCCTTTTAAGTTGAAACCCGCTATTTCAACATTCAGACTCATTAAGAAATTTTCATGTTTTTAACCATTTAAACCCTATAAAAATTAGCAAATAAAATCTAAATAATCCTATAAACTTAATGTATCATCATACAACCTTATTTTAAGATTTGGACCATCCGTATTTAATTTAAAATACTGAATAACATTAAATATGATATCTTATGTAAAATTCGATAAATTCTAATTCGAATATATATTAATGTAGATTTCTTCAAATTGGTATTTGGACGCGTGATAAGCCCAGGTAAGTGTTCTTTTACTCACTTTATAAATTTATTTTTATTTATTATGAAATGTCTGTTATTTCCATTAATAAATTGATTGTTGAATTTCTATTATTTAGAAAATTGTTTAAAATTGTAAGATGGTGAGATGTTGGTATATTATATAAAAAGGGACTATTATCAATCTGAAATCACCAAATGCCATTATACTGGATCATAATGACACTGAGAATAGATTGTTACCAAAGTCACTGGAAGATGTATTATTGTTCTATTGTTTCACTGTCATCACTACTGTTATTGTTCATGTCCAGTGACTAGGTGACACAAATTATAGGATACCTTATACCGGGTGGGAAATTGATTGAAGTGACGGTATCGGTATTTTGGGTGGACCTAGGATACAAGTTACCAGCCAAAAGAGGATTTCACTGCAGGGTTCCCGGGGGATGACTGACATCCTATCTGTTCACTGTCTATTGTTTACAGTTTTACTTTTATTGTTACTGAGTACCTAGCAGTACGACCTGGTTTAGCACCAGAAAACTGAGGTCGTGGTCCCGGGCATGTACAGGACCCACCTAAAACACAGATGCCCATCTTCAACTATCAATTTCATGTAACTAGACCTTTAAAATAAACATAGTACGATAGAACTTAAAAAAATGACCTTGTGGATTTTAATTCATGTTATGTAACCATGTAATAAATGTTACCATACTTTTAATATGATTTCAGTATACAGAGTATTAGCATACTATATGTAATTTTGCATGTGGCTACTATTTTAGCGTGTTCTTTTACTCCCTCTTTTTATCACTCACTTAGGTCGCTGTTGACGACCCTGAGTTTGTTGGCTCAAGTTCTGACCTAGAGACTCCACCGGATCAGGAGTACTTCGAGCACATTGCTGATCTCCAGTAGACGGATTTTTATTCGCATTATGTGAGCCTTTATGGTTCTTTTCCCCATTTTTATTATGTTGTAACAAGTGAACCCTTCGGTGACATTATGTATTTGAATTCTTCTACCTGGAATAATTGTTAAACCTTATTATTTGAATTAATGTATTGAGGCTTAATTTATTTGTTTTGAAAAATACGTCGCCGGATCTCGTCAAGTACTCTTTTATGAGTATTATGGTTGTGGGGCGTGACAAAATCAATGTAGTAGATAGCTATCACATCGGAGATAGCAGTTTCCCCCAAAAATCACATGTCAACACATCAACACATGGAAAATGGATGTGTATTGACATAGGGAACAGTAGGAGTTGGACACAAGCATGGACACGAGGTGCTAACAATAGGATGTTTGCAATTGATTTATCGTGAAGAAAAAATGACCTCCAAGTTAGAGAATTCTTGCTCGATAATTAGCTCATCCTTTAAAAGAAGAAAAAAAGAATCCACGTCATTGAGAATTCTCATTCGATTTGTGATCAGTATCATGATAAAAAAAACAAGGAAAACCATAACCTTAACATTTAAAAAACACTGGAAAACACAAAATAAACAAAGGGGAAAGATAAAGTACACCTTTAGAAGGAAAAAAATTGTGTCCCCTCAAGAACGCAAAATAATCGGCGAAAGGATCAAGAATGAAGAAGTATGAGAAGGAAGAGAACTTGTTAACTTATTTTATAACTTCTTATTTTTTTTTCCATTTACAAAGATCTAAGAAGGAATAGATCTTCTCCCTCTTCTTTTATTCTCATCTCTCTATTTTCAAACTGCAATCTGTCCATTCCTTGTGTTGACACAAAAAAGTCGAAAGATTGATATAAAGATCTGTGACCGGTAATTGCAGATCATAACCTGCAATACCAAGTTATAAATTTGTAATTTCAGCCTTCAATGTGTTAGGAACATAGTTTAAGTTAAGCTTTTAATGGGTTAATTATCAAGTCATAAAGTTTTTAATTCGGTATACAGTTGGGTTAGCGAGAAGCAATAAGCATAAAAGCTTTAAATTAAGCTTTTAATGGGTATTTAGAATATCAAAATGATAAGAAAGCTGCTGGATCAAGTGGAAGCTAGAAAGAGATCACAAGAATCTATTGGCTCACCAAATAGTCCTTACGAGCAAAAAAATGGACCAAAGGCATAGCTATTATTATAACGTGAAAGCATGGGAGGGGATTGATTATTCAACTGCAAAATTTATCTACCCTTGTTAAGATTGCATTATTCACTATCAATGATCCAATATTTAGACAAATGATTCTCATGCTTGTGACCATGTTGTTAGGGTTGTGTCTTCTGTCCACTTTAGCATCCAGGCGAGCTTTATGCCCAGTGGGCTTTTTAGGCCGGGATCACTTAGTGGTGTGGGCTACCACTAAGTAGCGGATAGTACTTGGATTTCATTGTAGCACTATATATAATCTCTCATAGGTTAGATGAGAGGTGGCCTAGGAAAAAGTGTGAATCAATAAGATGAGAGGGAGAGGGAGAGGGTGAGGTGAGAGAAACTTGGTTCTCTTGCACTCTAGTAATTGTTCCTTCTCATGGTGGATTTCACATCGATGATGCCCGTGGATATAGGCCGGGTTTGGCCGAACCACGTTAAATCTTGTGTTCTTCTCTTGTTTGTTATTTTCTCTATCTTGTGTGCTCGAAGTGTTGAGATCATCAGTGGAATGCTCAATCCCTAACACATGTCTTGCAAGATACAAGTCACCTAGTTATGATGAAGTGAAGCCTTCCTCAATAGTATGGCGGATGAGAATAAAGTATTGGACATTAAATGCTGGTTGGTTCCGGCAGTAGGGCCTCTATTGTGAGCAAGGATTGGAATGATAATAACCAGAACCCTTGAGAACATTTTTGGCATCCTCATCAAATCTTCCCATTTTCTTAAAAGGTGATTGATGCTTGTGAATTAAGCGAAGGTGGTGACTCTATTGATGATCTTTTCAAGGAGGCAATATAATATTTTAGAATAATGTTTATCAAATCATGACCAATACCATGTCATGAAAATGGAGCATTCAACACATCAGGCTTTGAATACGTCAAAGGCCAGAATTGCTACAAGTATTATCATGATTCGTCGTGTCACAAAAGTAAATTGAGCTTTTGAAAATGGTATTTGATAAAGATTGAAAACTTTTAAGAGAGCAAGATAATGACAATGCTCAATCAATTAAGCATTTGGTATGACACTTGGGATAAAGTGGATATCTACTGCCCTTCATCTCACTAATCATTAGAATACTATAGTTTGTTTATTCGAATGAGCTATGCTAGCACTTAGTTTTATAATATGGAAGACACGATTATCAAAAAGCGGCATATTACATTTGACCATGAGAAGAACATTATGCATGCTATTTTAGTGAAATATGGGAATAGAAGCAACATTTCACTCCTTTATCTTGTGCATTCTTTAGTTCCAAAGTTTCATAGTGATATATGATTGAACAAAGGAACTCTTGGCGATAATGCTCATATATGTACTAGAGGCATTTCAATAAGCCGACAACAATATGCTCGCTAACAAGGAGCAATCAGGATTCTTGAGGATGAGAATGATAGAATGCTCAAAGAAAACAAGATCCAGTTCACATAATCTCGACAACATGCTTCTTTGGGAAGATACTAACAGGATGGCCTACATGTGCCGGCATGGCATCACCACCTCAACTGCCATTTCATGTATATCTCCACCTATAAAGCCTACTCCCATCTCCATGTGGGGCTTTTAGAATAATCTCATGTGCTCCTTTTCATTTATTCGTCATTTTATAGACAACAATCCTAAGATCCCTCTGACCTTTGATTTGTGTTTTAAATTCATCATTGGGGGCTAGTTTTGCGGGTACATTTACAAAGCAATGTACAAAAAAGTTGCAGTTTGAGGCCGTAAAGATGAGAAGAACAAACAGCAAAAGATCTATTCCTTCTCATACATTTGTAGAGGGAAAAAATGAGGTGAAAAACTAAAACTAAAAAAGAAGTAACCCTCTCTCATCTTTCTTCCTTCTTTAATGCTTTCTCCTGCTATTTCTATAGCCTTGAGATAATACAAATTTTAGGTGTTATTTTTTCTGTTAACATTTACTTCACATTGTGTTCTCAATCAATCAGTTATTTGTCACAAACATGAAGGTAGCAACTTTTTTGTATCCTTTTTCTTTGTGAGAAGTCAGCGAGAAATTCTTACTTAGGGCCTATTTATGTTGTTGCAAGTACTCGCAAGTCATAAGTCATAAAATAATAGAAAAAGTGAAATGTAGCCGAAAAAATATATTGTATTTTACGGTGTTTGGTTGATAATGTGAAAGTGTAAGTGAGAAAGTATACTGTGTTTTATGGTATTTGGTTGGTAATGTAAAAGTGAAAAAGTGGACCACAAAATTAACTGTAGCAGTGATTTAAATATTACAAATATTATTAAATTAAATCTACTATTGAAAATTAAATTATATTAATAAATTTGAGATAAAATATTAATAATTTTAATATGCTATTTTTAATAATATATTAATAAAATATTAGTACTAATAAAATGTTAAATAATAAAATAATTATAAAATTTAAAGGAAATTTAAAGAATACTAATAAAATATAAATATTAATAAAATCTTAAGAAAACTAATAAAATATTATTATAATTTTATAAAATATTATAAAGTATTATTATAATATTGTAAAATTTTATTAAAATATCAATGTATTATTATAAAATTAATAAAATAATTTTTTATAATATTAATATAATAAAACATTATTATAGTATTAATATAATAAAATATTATTAATAATAAAGTATATTATAATATTAATAAAGTAATTATTAATATTAAAAAATTCAAAATTAAATATATAGCAATTTATATTAAAACATAATATTGTTATGTTAATAAAATATTAAAATATTAAGAAAATATTAAGAAATTTGGTATAAATTATTAATAAAATATTTATAGTAATAATAATAAAAAATATTAAAAATAAATAAATATTAATAAAATATCTAAAATACTCATATAATATGGAAAAAATTAATAAAGGAATATTTCGCTACAACCACCTACTTTGTTCAATAATTAGAAAAAAGTTAGCGTCATAATTTGATTAGCTATAGTCTCATCCACGTCAGCAAAAATTGATTCCTCCCAAGCACCACTTGTTTATATATTTCATTTCCTATTTTACCCTTCCCCATTGCACCTGACAATGCTCATTCCTCAACCTTGACCCCGACGCAGAGTAATCCGCGGGTCAACCTGCACGGTGAAGTGGTCGTGGGATAGGAAAGGGGGTGGGGAGCCCCCTCCTAGGGTCGAAGGCGGAGCCTCTGAAATTTTTTTTAGGGATCGATCTTTTTGTAGATCTCATTTTGTTCGTGCTCACGATGATTTCTGTGAGGACTGACTGAGAAATAAAACATTTTGTGATGACTGCGATCACTATGAGGACTAACTGTGAAATATGACATTTTGTGAGGACTGCGATCGTATTTTGTAAGAACTGGGATCATGGTCACAGTCCTTATAATAACTCAAACATAGGACATTTTTGTGAATACTGTGATCATGGTTGCAATCCTAATAAAGAGGACTGCGATTATGGTCGCAATCATGTAAAGACTCAAAAATATAATATTTTTCTGAGGACTGCAATCATAGTCGCAATCCTCATACATAGTTCATTTTATGACTAATCGTGATAAAAATCCTCCGAAATCGGGTTGTGATCATTTTGTGAGGACTGCGCTGGGCTTCGATCATTTTGTGAGGACTACAATCATAGTCGCAGTCCTCAGAAATAAAGCATTTTTGTGAGAACTGTGATCATAATCGTAGTCCTCTATATTGTGATCATTTTGTGAGGGTTGCGATCATAGTCGCAGTCCTCAGAAATAGAACATTTCAAAGCGGTCGGCTTTTTTGAAGCAATTACTTAAGGGCGTTTTTGTTTTTCGCCATTGATGAGCGCTTCAACGCTTGACTCATTCTTGCTTTAAAAAAAGGTGGCTGAAGCAAAAAATTATGAAACTGAGTTTTTTTCCTAATTACAGTTTGATATAGAGGGTGTAACGAAATGCCCCATTAATAAAATATTAATAAAATTAATAAACTTTAAAAATAATAAAATATTAAAATAATAAATATTAATTAAATTAATAAAATATTACTAAAATACTAAAATATTAGTATAATTAATAAAAAATAAGAATACTAATATAATATTATGGTAATATTAACAAAAATTAATAAAATTATTAACTAATTTAAATTATTTAACAAATTAAATAATCTATATTTTGCAAATAGCAGTAGGTTTTGCAACCCACCAGCAAGTGGGATGTGAGCATTGTTTTAAATATCGGCCGATATACTAGTACATCAGCCGAGATACCAGTATTTTATTCAAAATGATACGATAAGTGCAAAAATTTATCGGATATCATTTTGGACCAATAGGGGCCCATATATCGCCACGTGGCCGATATATCGGCTGATATCTGAGATGAAATATCTGATATATTGTCCGACATAGTTACTTATTTGGATAAGTATTAATATTTTTTGCTTAGAGATCGTTTTATTTTATTTAATGTTCATTGTGGTATTTCAATGATATTTTTATATGGTGTCTAGATAATAACTTATTTCTTTTAATAATGTCTTATATGTATTGACTATTGATATATCAACCGGTATTTAGTACCATATATAAATATATCACCCAGTATTCAGTATCCGGTATATAATTTTGCCGACCGGTATATCACTGATATTCGATATTTAAAACACTGGATGTGAGGCCAACATGATTTTGCAAATTTCCTTTGCAATTTGCAAGCTTGGCCAAACAATAGAAATTGGGAAAGTTGCAAAAACTTTTACCAGTTGCAATTTTGCAAGTGGAAACAAACAGTAGTTGTAATCGTAGTTTGTTGTTTCACTTGTCTTTCTTTGAGATAAGCTGATCCTCAATCGAGTATAGAAACGTTGATATGTAAGTCACATTTTTTCCTTTTTGGTTTTCTGTGATAAGTGGATGGCAAGCACCCTATTGCATGTCATGTCATTCTTTAGGGAAGTTGTAATTCCCTAGTGTCATAGTGATGTACTCTAGATGGTGAAAGAGTGTTCGGAATTGAGAAATCAAGCTTGGATGAAAGGCTATTAACGCACACAGTGTTATAGGCTACACGCAAGAGTAATGGGTCAATATATGACAAACTATTTGAGTACAATGGCTTATTTGCATAAAGGAGTGCAAATATTCAAATCCTGTGGCACCTAATTGAAAAATGGCACACTATCTCTCTATAAAGTGTTGGCCCAAAAGCCCTTCACTCTAGCTTTAATGATGATTAACTCATGTAGTTATAGTTTACTAATAATCTTGTGATATTTAGGGCGTGTTTGGTAACTTGCTAAATGTTTGCAAAATGTAAAAACTTTTGCAACTTTACATTTTACACTTGTTTGGTTTCGTTTGCAAAATGCAAAATGCAAAAAACTTTTACAACTCTTCTTTTCCCACTTGCAGTTGCTACAGTTAAATTTGTGGTCATGTAAATCTCACTTTTACACTCATATTTTCCCACTTGCAGTTGCTACAGTTAATTTTGTGGTCATGTAACTCTCACTTGTAGTACACTTACAGTTCAAAACAGTTACTGGATAATCAATATATAATTTAATATTATTAAATACTTAATATTTTAAATAGTGTTCAATTTCTTATTTAATTATTTAATTATTTTATATTTTTAATCTTTAATTTTTTTTATTATTTTTAATATTGTTTTAATATTTAATATTTACTATTTTAATTTACTATTTTTATTTAATACTTTATTATTTTATTAATACTTATTACATTTTTTATTATTTTATTTAGAGTTAATATTTTATTAATATAACAATATTATACTTTACTATATATTTAATTATTTATTTTTTAATATATAATTAAATATTATTAAATATTTAATATTTTAATAGTGTTCAATTTCTTATTTAATTATTTAATTATTTTATATTTTTAATCTTTAACTTTTTATTGTTTTAATATTTAATATTTTACTATTTTAATTTAATATTTCAATTTAATATTTTATTATTTTATTAATACTTATTTCATTTTTTATTATTTTATTTAGAGTTAATATTTTATTAATATAACAGTATTATAGTTTAATATAAAATTACTATATATTTAATTATTTATTTTTTAATATAAAAAATTACTTTATTAATATCATAATATATTTTATTATTATATTAATATTTTATTATGTTAATATTGTAATAATAATTCAGTATAATAATACTATAATGATAATTTATTATTAAATTATAATTATATTTTACTTTATTAATTTTATATTTCTATAATATTACAATAATATTATAATAAAATTTATATTATAATAATTTTCAAGTATTTTTAATATTATAATATTATAACTATATTTTATTATTGTTGTAACATTTTTTAATATTTATATTTTATTAGTATTCTTAAAATTTTATTAACGTTCTTTAGATTTTCTTAAAATTTTATATTATTTATTTAGTTAATATTTTAGTAATATTTTACTATTTATACTAATATTTTATTAATATTATTGTTATAAATAAAATATTAAGATTATTAATTTTTTATCTCAAATTTATTAATACAATTTAATTTGCAATAGTAGATTTAATTTAATAGTATTTATAATATTTAAATCACTGCTACAGTTAATTTTGTGGTCAACTTTTTCACTTACACTTTTACATTACCAACCAAACACCGTAAAACACAATATACTTTACCACTTATACTTTCACTTTATCAACCAAACACCGTAAAACACAATATACTTTACCACTTACACTTTCACTTTATCAACCAAACACCGTAAAACACAATATACTTTTCCATTTACACTTCACTTTATCAACCAAACACCGTAAAACACAATATATTTTCTCTGCTACAGTTCATTTTTTCCATTCTCATTTTACGACTTACGACTTGCGACGTTTTGCAACGAAACAAACAGGCCCTTAGATTCAGATATTTGATCAAGATATTAGTAGGTGATTAGCTTCAACAAAGGTGCTTTGGAGCTTTCACATGGTAATTCATGAGCTCGAGCGTCAAGCACTCGATTGGAGTCAAGCTCGTTGGATCGCGTTTGGATCGAGTCGACTTGAATACGGAGTTCTACAAGAAGACATCGATTTTTTTAGTTTAAGATTTTGTTCAGATCATTGTAAAGATTAGATAGTGTTGATATGCTCAGGTTCACAATACACACACAAGTTTAAATTTTCATGTTTTGGTTTTTGATTTAACCGGTTTCGGTTTTTCATATATACGGTTTTCATGAATAGATAGAATCAAAACAAGTTTAAATAGTTTAATGTATATTAGATTTAATCTATATACATCTATACTTCATATACTTAGAAAAACTTATTTTGATAGTCTATTTCATGAGTTTGGAGTTTTATATTTAAACAAAACTTATTTTTGGATTTCATATCAAAAACATAGATATAATTCTTTACATGTATATTAGATTCTATCCATATACAATATGTTTCAAAGTAGTTTCAATATCATGTTTTTGTATTTACATGAGTTTTAGAGAAAACGGTTTTCCATTTCAAAATCCTAGTTTTTGGAAAATACGATTTTTGGTTTAAGGCTAAATTTCAAAAACACAAAAATAGTTCAAATTGTTTGAAATATATGTTGAATTTTTGTCACACATATTTGTATTTCAAAAGATATAATAAGAACTGATTTTTGTGAAATTTATATGATTTTATGGGATTTAATAGAAGATAAAACCTAAGTTTTCAATCCCTATGTTGTCTGACCTGGCTGTCTGCCAGTCGACCGGACCAGAAGTCGGTCGACCGACGTGCACAGACGTGCGCTGGTGGACCGGGCGGTCGACCGTCCAGAGAGCTTTGCTCTCTGGAAATGGCCCCGGTCGACCGGCAGAAAGCTGCTGCTCTCTGTATCTAGTCCCGGTTAACCGGGCAGTCGACCGGGCGGTCGACCGGAAGGGTAATTTAGCCCTTTCCAGGTACCAACAGGCAGATTTTGTTTGGGGCTATATATACCCCATTTCTTGAGCTGATTTAACCAAGATTTCAAGAGAGAAAATTTTTATCTTAATTGTTTTAACAGCAAATTTTAAAAGAGTTTTTGAGTTTAAAAAATCAATCTTCATTTGTTTTAAAGTGTTGAAAAAATCAAAGAAAAATAGAGTATTTGGGAACTGATTTTTTATCTTTATTTCAACATCTATCTTGTGATTTTCTCAAGTGTTTTTCTTTATTATTTTCATTTCCAAACACTTTATTTTCTCACACTTGAGCTTATTTATCTATCCTATCTATTAGGATCTATTTTGTGGGAAAAATTGGTTTGTGGTTGAGATAGACCACCAAGTGTTGTAACCCTCCTTACTTTATGACATCCCTCTAGTGAGAGGTGATTGAGGAGGTTGTGTTGGAATCCCTCAAGTGTGAGGTGATTGTTGTTGGTGTTGGCTTTGAGCCTAATCCCTCTAGTGAGAGGTTGATTGTTGTTTTGGCTAAGTGCCTATCCCTCTAAGTGTAGAAATGATTTGAGTTGTGCATTACCTCTAAGTGTAGAGGTTGTATTTGTTGAGAGAGGAGCTGTGTACTCCCAAATTGTATTTACCCAAATCCTCAGTGGAGATTCCCTGTGTGGGAAGTCCTGTGTGGACAAGTTAGTGGAAATTCTTCTGTGTGAAGGCGGAGACGTAGAGCTGGGTGCTCGAACCTCAAAACATATCTTTGTGTTTGCGTTTGACCCACTTTCTCTAACTCTCTCTTATATTGTGCATTGCATCAAATTCATATCATATATATGCTTAGGCTTGATTGTGTGCCATACTTGTGTTCAACCAAGAGAGCTTTACATAGCATCTCAACTCTTATCTAGAGGAATTTAGAGGAAATAGTCCAGAGCCCTTCACCGGGAATTCTGCTACACTCTTTGGTTACACTAAGTGTATTGCAATAAGTTTTTAATTCTGCATTATTTATCATTAGATTAGCCATACACCTATTCACCCCCCCCCCCAGGTGTACTTTCATAAAGTGAGTGGGAAAAAAACCAGAATCTGTAGATAAATTTGATTTGTATTTTGCATTTGCTTCTTCATCTAGTTAGCTTATAGCTTAGGTCCTAGTTTAGCATTAATCCCAGTTCATAGTTAGTATAGTCTTGTAATTCATTCCAAAATTGATCAATAAATCCTAAATTTATACCAAATTTCTCTATGTTTTCATTATCTTCTAGCAAATTCAATGTTCCTGCGGACAATTACTTTCAATTTATACCGGTACCGGACACAGGCTAGCTTCATATAGTTGACAACCTTCTTTTCTGATTGACTAATAATGTGCAATGTACATTAACTTAAGCAAATTTATTAAAAAAAAAAAAAAAAACCAGTTGCTCTACACAAGATGAAATTTGGAAATTATTACTGCAAACAAAACTGTCAGTAGTAAATTGGTCTCGCAAGACAAGAACAACGTGCAATCATTATGGTGCATTATGATCCATACGCATCCAGTTAATCAGGCAATAACCTCAGGTTTTAATTAGTGGCCTATGAGAAAAAAAACATCTGACAATACTTATAATAATCAAACAATCTAATTAATCCATATAATAAGAATTAATTAAAATAAAAAAAGGCATAAACAAGGGGTCTAAAGATCAACACTCACCACGAAACGACAAACGCCGTAACCGCGCAGGCCCGGGACCCACCGCCGAGCCCGCGGCCGCAGCAGAGGCATCTCGTGACGCCGCTAACCACCGCCTGGCTCACGAGCACCAGCCCGAACGCCGACAGCCCGTACGCCGTCGACGCGTCGGAGTCGTACAAGCAGTACGTGCGCTCGTCGTACTCGTCCCGCACCACCGTCCCCTTCCAAAACCCCCAAAAAGAAAGCTCAAAAAACAAAATTAAACAAAAAAAATCCAAACTCTTTGAAGTGTGCAGAGAGAGATTGAACGGAGATCGAGCTCACAGTGCTCCGTCGTTTCTCGGCGCCGATGGCGAGGACGAAGGCCATGAGGTGGAGGGAGCAAACCACGGCCACCACTGGAAGCGACACCGCCATTGATTCTCTCTCCTCTCTGATTTGGGATTTGTTTGGGGAATTGGGGAGTTAGCTTTTGGTGTAAGCTTTCGTTTATTATCTCTGTTTTTTTTTTTTTTTCTTTTTCTTCGTTCACAGACTTTGCTTTTTTAGGACACTTTTTGACTGGGGAGTGACGGCAGCGGCGGTTTACTTATTTTACTGAGAAATTTATGGGGGGAGATTTGTTAATTAATAACTAATTAATTAATTAAATAACTTTCGAGAAATTGATGAGCTTAGGACAGCTGTGCGTAAATATTTTTCTGGGACATGAATCACAAGCTGCAAATAATACAAAACACGTATACAATTTCTTGTCTCACTCTTTTATTCTACCACCTAATTTTCTCTCTCTGAAAAATAAAAGATAAAAAAAAACCATTGCTCTTTCTTTAAACACCAATCCCTCCCCCCAAACACACACACACACACAAATTATGACTTCTTATTCCTCACTAGACTCATCTGATCCCCAAAATCCATAAAATTCTAATGGTTTTCGGAGCAATTTTACAAAAAAAAAAACTCAATTTTTAAAAATAATTTCAAAAATAGACTACCCTGAAAATATTTTCAAGAATTAGCGTCTGACAGGCTACGTCAGCGCTGACAGTGGCACGCGGGCATTGTCGGTTAGATCGGGATTGAAAGCACAATTTTTTGAGTTGTTCTGTGTTTAGGTTTGTCAACCCCAATGAAGGTAATTTTCAGTTTCGCGCTGGGCCGGGGTCCAGGGTTGGCAACCCCGGCCAAGCGAAACTTGAGTAATTTAATTGCCTAATTTTGTTCATTTGGCCCAATCAGCATGATGAGCATGCATGCATGAACGAACATGATGAACCGTGTGTGTTCATCATGAACATGCAAAAAAAAATTATGAATATAACCAAAAAAAATTTATGAACATGCAAAAAAAAATTTTGGGTGTGACCGGGTAGGGGTGGCAATTGGGTCGGGTCGGGTCTAATTGGGTCGGGTCTTAAATGGGTCGACCCATAATCGGGTCGGGTCGACCCGACCCATTTATTTATATGGTTCAAAAATCCAAACCCAAACCCGACCGAGTATTATGTGGGTCGACCCGACCCCACCCATTTGACCCATTTAACTAAATGGGTCGGCCGGGTCGGGTCGACCCGTTAGCGGTAAATGTTTTGTAGGAACCTTGTTCTTGCATTCTATAAGTAGATGACAGTGGCATAATATTGGTTTCAATAAGTTAAAAATCATAAAATCATGTATATCAAATGCAATGCTTCTTATTCTCTGAAATAAAGGTGAAAGTATTAGTGGGATTGAGACAAACTCAGGGATTGTTTATGCAATATAATTTTGTTTATTTATGAGAATGTAGTTAAAATTAAGGGGCTTTAGGTTTTTCATAGAAGATTGTGCAATGTGTATGGTGTATTGGATTTTGATGAAGAAAAGATGGAGAGCTAAATTATGAAGTCCCTGAGCGGAAATGATAAATGATTCCCAAAAAAAAATCTCTGGATCAAAAATATAAAAAGGTAAATGGGTCTTAGCGGGTCTTAGCGGGTTTGGTGGGTTTGGGTCGACCCGACCCATTTATTAATCGGGTCTAGTGGGTCGACCCGATTACGACCCAAACCCGTATAGCTCAAACCCATACCCACTTACTCTGGGTCGGGTCGGGTCGGGTCTGGCGGGTCGGGTCTGAATTGCCCCCCCCTATGACCGGGGTTGTCTACCCCATCAAGCCATGCATTAGCTCAAATAAGTGGATGTTATTCACTTGAAATTTAGAGGGAAATTTCACCGGGATTGGCAACCCCGGCCGAGCCAAAAAATCAAAAAATATATGCATCTTTTGACGAGGGTTGTCAACCCTGATCGAATCAAAACGCCCTCGCTCCGCTAGCGTCAGCGCCACACTGACGGTTAGCGTTGATGTGGCGCTGATGTGACCTGTCAAAGGCCTATTTTGAAAATATTTTTTTGGGGGACTATTTTTGAAATTATTTTTAATAATTCAGTTTTTTTTTTTGAAAAATTGCCCTAGTTTTCACAACTGTCGCATCTCAAAAATAGCGAAAAAAAATCTTTTTATTTCTAATTTTACTAGACTCTTCTAACCTCAAAAATCCATAAAACTCTAATAGTTTTCGCATTTCTCGCATCTCAAAAAGGCATAAAAATTCTTGATGACAGAGGTGTTAATTTATGCAAGACAAAATCCAAATAAAGACATCAACTAGGAAATTATCAGGACAAATGGATTAAAAGTTCTTTAAATTATTAGCAGGCAATTGGAGATGGTTTAGTTTACAGAACATATTCTCAGTCATTATAGATAAGCACTCTTTTTATCAGTCGAAAGTGAATATTTCCCTTGTACATTACGTCAAATGCCTGGTGTGCATGCTAAAAAACACGTAACAACTTAGTTTAAAACATAAAAGTTACAAATTACATGTTAAAGAGCAAGTTGTCAGGCTAACTCGTTGGCTGGGCCTTTTTGCTAGTTTTCTCATCGTACATGATTTCTTTTTTCTCCTTTTTTTTTTTTTAATTACAGTCTGTACCTAAGGGTCTGTTTGTATCTCCGAGTTGGGGCCAAAAACTCACTGTTTATATAGGCGTCACACGCGGGCCACGTAAGATTCCGATCTGTGTATTTGGTTGGCTAAAAAAAATAAAAGACTCATTGTTGTGGGGCTGCAAAATACTGATGTCGTCAGACCCAAGGTTTCCTCTCGCTCAGGCTGTGAAAATGTTGGAAAATCCACTGTTCATGAGTCCCACCCATAACATTTCATTGGGCAATTAGCTTCTCGATATATACAAGCAGAAACACCGAATTGGCAACCAACCCTTGTTAGCAGCTCAATCAGCAGCAGAATTAGCTTCTCGATGTGTACATGCCGAATGTGCTTCTGCGCCAAAATCTCCCAACATCAGCCAAATATCCTGCTGAAACAGTCGATACAACCACCATTTCTGAGAGCTTGAGAGATAACCACCGAAGAATCACGCTCAATATGCACCATGCCTGAATGACAATATTGGCAACGCTTTAAGCGTCACCCACAGCCCTGGTCTTTCAGCAATAGCAATAGTAACTGAAACATCCTCGACCTCCTCCTACAATCAATGGCCGACCACCATCATTTCTCTGATTTCCAACAAGCCACAATGAAGCTCCCGATAATTTCTGCCCTTCTCATTTTTCGGCAAGAGATAGCCGGAGAGGCACCACAGTGGAGCCCGAGCCCTCCAACGCCGGCAACCTCTGCATGCTCTAACCGCACCCCATCAGCCACTTTCGGAATCTTTGGTGTGACTCGCCCACCACCGTCGCTGCTGCCAACGCCGGTGACTAGCTGCATTGAGACTACCTTGTCGGTGTGTCTCTGGTGTTGTCAATGGCGTCACTGCTACTCGCTTTCTCCAACATGTTAGTGAACAGAGCCTCCCAGCTGCAGTCGTTCCTGTCAGCGGCCTCCCTCCGCCGTCTTCGCCGCCCGAGGAGCTGGGGTGCAGAAGAGATCGTTGGTCAATCTTGAAGGCCTGACTTGAATTGATGGTTAATGAACTGAATTTGAACCAGGGTGGGGGCGCAACGAGTTGCCAGTGGCAACAACACTTGCCACTGATTTGTATGTTCATGGTACTGATAATGTCGCAGAGTTCGGTTCATGTGTGTGAGCCATGCATACATATTATAAGTGGGTTTAGGACCGATCCTGGACCAGAACCGTCAGGGCAATGGCTCAGGGCCCAAAAGCCTTGGGGGCACAAATAGGGTTGAGCATCGTTAGTTCGGTTCGATTTTTTCTAATTTTTACAAAATCGAACTGAACCGATTAGACTTAGGAACCGAAACTCACTCGGTTCGGTTTGGTTTTTGATTTTTTCGATTAGGCTCATATATTTTCATCATTTCTTGCATTTTTAAATCACCATTATATTATCATCCTCTAATATCTTAATCTTAAATACCCAATACCCAAATTAGAAATAAGAAAAGAACTCTAACCTCAATGTGAATTGAAAATTTCATGTTCTAAAACTTTTACACTGTATTTGGACGCTTATTATCAAAGCTACTAACTTCTAATGACAAGAATGCAAAAGAAAGAACTGTACTAATATAAATATTATTCTCAATTGTGATGGTGTATTTAACATAGCTTTCACATGTTCAACATAAAAAGATGATATTGTTAGAAGTAATGAGATAAAATTCCATTAGTTTTTGTTATAAACTACATGATTCAGTAAACTGAATTTGGGTGGGTTGATATATAGCGTAAGATATTCAGTTCAGTTCGGTCGGGTTCAGGTTTTGGAACCCAAAACCGAAACCCTACTGAACTAGAGCGGTTCGATTCAGTTTGTGTCGGGTTTCGCATTTCGGTCAGTTATTTTCAGTTATAACTGAACTCTGCTCACTCCTAGACACAAAACTAGACCTAATATTACACCTCTAAATCTGGTTAGGTTGATATTACATCTCTTAAAGGATTTTTTTACAATTAGACCCCCCAAAACTCTTTAAGTTTTTTTGAAATAGACCTCCAATGGAGTCTAATTTCAATATATTAAAATTTAAAAGTAATATGAAATCAAGACTAAGTTGGGGACCTTATATCAAAAGATCCCAAAAACAAAAACTATTTTACTACTAATTGGAAAAAGGTTGTCATTTGTAATTCAGAAAGAGTAGCTCGTTTTAAAGATTGCCATTCTGAAGTTTTGGTTGGAAAAATTAAGGTCAGATTATTTTTTTTCTCTTTCCTCCAGAATGATTTCATATCTTGTTGATTTTTCTTCTGCATTGAAACTTATTTGATGGTATATTGTAAGGCTTTTATTATGCATATTGTTATTTATTGTGGATGTTAATTTGTTATAGTGAAATTCATGCTCTCTGTTTGATCTATTGCCTCTGAAGCACGTGCTTTTACATAGTCTGTTAATATTTTCTATATTCGCCACGGGCTTTTGAAAACTCAAGACCGACCCTGAGTGGGTCAATCTCAAGTTGACATGTGGGATTGATCATCTTATAATATTATAAAAGATCCAATAAATTTAAAGCTCATACTCATGACACCCGACATCTTATCAATATGTCAACGCAGGATTGACCCTCTTATATATGTGTGTGGCTCACACACATGAACCAAATCCTAATATAGCAAATGCTGTTAGTTTCTTACTCCAGTTGAACAATTACTAATGTCATTACCTAATATAGGGGTGATTAATCTAGCAGCCTAGCTTTACGTTTTCATTGGCAGTCACTCTCTTTTATAGCCTAGGAATTACTTTGTTCTTTGAGATTTTAGAACAAATTAAATTGTAATTATTATGTTTTGACATTTATTAACCTTGCTTATTTGTGACTAAACCCGAATCATTTGCATACAACAGAAATGAATCATTCTCCAGAAATATGTTTATAGTTGTATGTTGCCTAAGATTGTGTGTAGATTAGGCTTCTAGAAAACATTGTCTAGAACAACTTTATAAAAAAACTCGTTTATTTTATTTTATTTTAGGTCCATAAACGGAATCAGAGAAAATGTTATTTGTTTTATTTTTTTTATTTTTTTCTTTGCCGATTTTGGGGTTTCATTTGAAACTTGTTTCATTAAGAAATTAATGATTTGAAACTTGTTTCATTAAGAAATTAATGACTGAGTTCGAGACATGACTATGATAGCAATTGAAGGATTTGAGGCACCATCTCAGAAGACTAGACTTTTAAGTAGAGTTGCTTAAATCTTTATATACCCAAGATCATCCCATCTTTAGGCGATGTGGGACTATTTGTTTGACACAAATCCCAACAGTTTTGCTGGAAGTCACCGAAATTTTGGATTCCTCGAAGCTCAACGCCACCCATTTATATGACGGTAACGGGTCCAGTTTTTGTTTGGTCCCGAAACCAATCCAAAATTTATGTCGACGCTCTTGCAGTCTTGCTCAACTCTCGTTGTTGCATCAATGGTTGTGTTTATTTTATTACACACACTTATTATAATTAAGAAGGCTATAGCCCAACATAGATAATACAGACGTTTGACCCGAATATTACACAGACAAAAGGAGTACCACAAGATACAAATACCAAGCATACGCTTGCTAGCTAGCTTGTAATATGAAGTTGCAACTATTCAAAGCATTATTCTCAAGAGACTGCTTTATTTTCTCAGTATCTCACTGAGTAAGTTGTCAACCACGACTACAATCATATATGACTTCAACGCCGGGAATAGTCATCCTTTGGGTAAGATTCGTCTCCGTGTTAAATTAGAGAGTTGAAATCAGAAATGACGTGCTACGTCATTGACGCCGACACGTCCTACAACCTTTTGCTCGGGCGACCTTGGATCCATGATAACTGAATTGTGTCTTCCACACTCCATCAATACTTCAAATATGTGGACAGCAAGGCAAGGGTCAGGATGATGTTCGCAGAAATGCAACCATTCAAAGCGTAGAGAACTACTTCACTTATTCCCTACTTTATCAAGAGAACGGTAAAGTGATAAAAAAAATCGTTACCTGACGACATCGATAGTGGCAACGAGGCAGACTGAGAATCAAGAGAAGATCCAATGGTTTCTTTTGATGAGGAAACGATTATAGCATATCTGAATGATCCTAATTGTAATAACTCCGTCGATAATGGCGACGAATAGATCCTTAATGAAAGTGTCAATTTCGATTATTTCTTATGTTGTGACGATGTATATAGTCCTATTGACATGACCCCCCAATACATGTCTCTGCTTATGTCAACGGCGTGCATGCATATAGAAGAAGATGATGGATCTGTATTTGTAGTCCCATCTTCTAAGAAGGACTAGTTGCTCATTATATTTGGCAGAGTCCGACATTAGATTACTCCAACCAACAACTCGGATGAAGACTTGGAGCCCCCACAATTGTTTCACGCAGACCGTATGATGAAAGAAATGGGATACGACTTACGGCGAGGAGAAGGCCTGAACTTTGGAAGAGGATGACACATCCCTCTACAACCTTTCGTACCAAAAGAAAAGCCGGCCAACTACTACAATCAGACTCGCAGGGGTTGGGGTACACCACTCTATCCGTTCAATCAGGTTTGGAATCTGAAAAGACTCTGCCGTCACATTCTTCGTATTCATCAGGTTGGAAATCCGATGTAAGCATAGGGGTTGCCTTCAAGAAACTCTTCGTCAACGTGATATCGACTAGTTAGGTGAAACTAGAAGAGGATATTGGGCCATTCGACACTGATCCTTGGGCTCAATAATTAGATCTTCAATGGGAGAAGCGTTTTGAACAACGCGGCCCTCCTACAGAAGATAAAGTGATTCAAATTGATGTTAGTAATCAAAAGCACTTAAAGCTCATCTCTATAAGTGAAATTTTATCGTCGAAAGAGAAGAAAGACCTTATAGTCTTGATAAAGGAGTATAGATGTCTTTACTTGGAGCTATGAAGACATACTTGGCCTCGACCCTCAGGTGGCGATGCATCACCTCAACATCATACAGAATGCTAAGCCAGTCAAATAACAACAACGACGGTTCCGACCTGATATCATGGAGGCAATTGAAGCCGAGGTTCAGAAACTCATCAATGTGGCTTCATTCGAGAAGAACAGCACCCAGACTAGGTTGCTAACATTGTACCTGTCCTTAAAAAGAACGGAAAGATTCAAGTCTGTATTGACTTTCATGATCTTAATATAGCATGTCTTAAAAATGAATTTCTATTACCCATCACGAATATTATGATTGACAACACGCGTGATTTCGAAAGGATGTCATTTATGGATGGCTTCTCAGGGTACAATCAAATCAAGATGTACCCGGATGATGAAAAATGTACATCATTCCAAACATTGTTGGGTGTGTTTTGCTATACGGTTATGCCATTTGGATTAAAGAACGCAGTGCCACCTATCAGCGTGCAATGAGCACAATCTTCCGTGATCACAAGACAGTGGAATGTTATGCTAATGAAATTGCAATCAAAAGTCGCAACAAGAACAACCATCTCCACGATTTGAGAATAATGTTCGATCTCATGCGGGTTCACCAGCTAAAGATGAACCCGACAAAGTCTTTTTTTAGAGTTTCAAGTGGCAAGTTCCTAGGATTCATTGTTACATCCAAAGGAATTCATCTTGATCCGGACAAGATCAAAGCTATTCAGGACATGCAGCCTCCAAAGAATCTAAAAGAACTCCGAGGTCTTTAAGGCAGGTTGGCTTACATCTGAAGGTTTATTATAAACCTGTCGGGTCGCTGTCAACCATTAACGCGCCTAATGAAGAAACACGTATCTTTTGTCTGGTATAATACTTGTCAAAATGCGTTTGAGGATATCAAAACACACCTCACTAAGCCGCCAATCCTAGTATCTCCTGTTGGGGAAAAACCATTCTTACCATATGTAAGAGCCATGGATCAATTTTTAGGTGTTCTGCTCACACAGAAGAATGATGAAGGCGCCGAGCAGGCATCTATTATCTCAGTAGAACCTTGATTAGCGCAGAAAGTCGCTACAACCCGGTCGAAAAGGAGTGTCTCGCTCTTGTCTTTGTCATCCAGAAGATGCGGCATTACTTGGTCGGGCAGACTATTCATGTCATCTCAAGAGTCAATCCTCTTCGGATTCTTATGACAAAGCCAAATTCTTTGAACTCTAGATTGGCTAATTGGGCTATACTGTTGTCTCAATATGATACGACCTTCGTACCCAGAAGGCCATCAAAGGTTAGGCTCTCACGGACTTCCTAGCAGCTCACCCAGTTTCAGAATCTTCAAAACTACATGAAGATATTCCGAATGAAGTTATCGAAGTCAACATAACTTCAAGCGATGATGTATGACAGTTGTTCTTTGATGGCGCATCAAGAACCGGACCAAAAGGAAAGATCGTCGCCAGAGTGGGGTGGTATTTATCTCACCCGGGAATCACATCCTCCCTCGTGCATTCTTGTTAACGGAGCCTTGTTCCAACAACGTAGCTGAGTACAATGCTTTGCTCATTAGCCTCCACCTCGCTCAACAGATAGGAGTACAATATCTTGAAGCTTATAGCGATTCCAAGTTGATCATCAACAAATTAAGGGTGAATATGAGGTCCGCCATGAAGACCCCATACCTTATTATCATGCAGCCATTCAGTTGGCTAATACATTCGAAGGCTTCTACATCAGTCATGTACCCCGCCTCTAAAATACAAAGGCAGATGCTCTAGCAGTACTTGCAGCTACACTGACTTTACCTGCTGATACAAGTTACCATCTCATGGTGGCCACCCGTCATCTCTTCTGCCCGAAGTACGGTTTATAGGTTATCAAAGTTCATACAACCTCGACAAACTTCGAACCAAGGACTGACGATTCCAATCATCAACTATGCCTTACATGATATATTATCCGATGACCCCAAGGAAGCAGTGGTTGTTCGACGAAAGTCTACTCGATTTTACTATGATGCACTAGTAAAAATGTTATACCATCTATACTTTTTCGTTGTCTATCCAATTCAGAGGCACAAGAAGTAATCAAAGAGGCACAAGATGGTGTATGCGGGACTCATCATCAGGTCCGAAACTCAAGGATCGATTGCACAGACTAAGTTATTATTGGCCAACCATGATAGCTGATGCAATCAAATATGCATAAAGGTGTAAAGCCTGTCAAATCCATGTAGACTTTATACATCAACCTCCAGAGTTACTTCACCCAACTGTTGCGTCGTGGCCATACGAGGCTTGGGGAATTGATATAATAGGACCAATCAGTCCTCCATCAGCTAAAAGTCATCGATTCATCCTTGTAATAACTGATTACTTCTCAAAGTGGACAGAGTTTGTCTCGCTCGCTGAGGTTAAAATCACCAACATGGTTAACTTCATCAGACATCATGTCATCCACCAATTTGGTGTCCCAAGGCGGATCATTCACGATAGTGGTCCCCAATTCGCAAGTCAATCATTTTATCGGTTCTGCGACAAGTACCGGATTCAGAATGTGGCTTCAACCGCTTATAAACCCTGCTGCTAATGGTTTAGCGGAAGCATCAACAAGATAATTATTAAGTTACTCAAGAAATTTATTTCATCAAGCAAACGAAATTGGAATGAGAAGCTCGGTGAATATCTTTGGGCCTACCGAACTAAGGTCCGAACCCCAACAGGCAACGCGCCTTTTTCTCTAGTATACGGGTGTAAGGCAATCATACCTCTAGAAATCTAGATGTCGTCGCTACGAGTCACATTAGCAACCAAAATGACTAAGAAAGACAACGATCGGATACGCCTTCAAGAACTCGAAGCCCTAGACGAGAAATGACTACATGTTCAATAACACATTGAGTTGTACCAAGCTCGGATTTCGAAAGCCTTCAATAAAAAAGTTAAAGAGAGGGTATTTCAGAAAGGAGACTTGTTTTAGCCGTCAGACGACCCATGGTCATGACACACAAAGCCAAAGACAAATTTCAACTCAAATGGGAAGGGCCGTTCGTGATAGAAACTGTCTACTCAAATGGGGCCTATCGCCTAGTAATTCCAGACGGCGACACACTCATGATACCAGATGATAAATTTCTAAAAAAGTTCTATCCTTGATCATGTTAACACCTCACCTCTGATTAGATAAGTACTCGTTATGATCATGTAAACATTAAACCTCTGGTCATTGGGTCAAGTATATATAATGCTCGGATCGGATATATTCCCCCTACAACGGAACTATCGATTGATGACAGTCGACTATATTCCTACTCAACACGAGAATAATAGTCCTCACTAATTGATAACGGACGACTATATTCTTGCTCAACATGAACATAATAGTCCTCATCGATCGACGACAGTCAACTATGTTCCTGCTCAACAGAGCATAATAGTCTTCATCAATCGACAGCAGTCAACTATGTTCCTGCTCAACACGAGTATAACAATCCTCACCGATTGACAGCAGTCACCTATGTTCCTCCTCAATTCGAGCATAATAGTCCTCCTCGATCGATAGCAGACGACTATATTCCTGCTCAACACGAGCATAATAGTCCTCATCGATCGATAATAGATGACTATATTTCTTCTCAACACAAGCATAATAGTCCTCATCGATCAACAATATATGACTATATTCCTTCTCAACACGAGCATAATAGTCCTCACCGATCGACAGCAGTCAACTATGTTCCCGCTCAACACGAGCATAATAGTCTTCATCGATCGACGGCAGACGATTATATTCCTGCTCAACACGAGCATAATAGTTCTCATTGATCAACAACTATTCAACGACGGTGGGACTAGCATCGAATATCAAACATCGCTGAAGCACTAATCAGCACATAAGAAGCTGGTTAAGAGTTTTAATCGGTATATAAGAAGCTGGTTAAGATGAACGGTGCATGAGAACACAGTCCAATCCTCAAGAGAGTTGGGCTAATAAAGGCAAGCTAGCTGAGTATTAGCTTTGTCACTGTCAAAATCCAACGCCCTCGAACGGCAAAGGATAGAGAAAAATATTGGCTCTTAAGTCCAATAGAAGTTCTCATTAACTCATCATGCTGAGAGGAATAGCATGGCTAGCCTAACTCAGACGGTGGTTGGTAAAGGCATACCAAATCCGTTGACAGCTGAGAGTTTGCTAAAAATCTTAAGGAACCAGATCTCATTTGATTCTCTCAAAAATCTCTTACCAATTTCTGTCCATGGAATGGTAAGACCACACAAAACAATATTTATTTTCCCAACGAAATGAATCACAAGTCAAACATATCATGTTAACATTAAACCTCTGATAATGAGACTCTGATATATTCCCCAGCGGATAAAATCTACGTCGAGACTCCAGCAGATCAAATCCACTCAAGTTGTTGTTATGTTCAAACTCCTCTAACAGTAAATGAATCTTTGTCAAGTTAACATCACACCTCTGACAAGTTGCTTTTACAATCCCCAAGCCGAAAAGTTATCACGGTCACTTTTGACAAAATCTCCTTTCAAATTTCCCAGCGAGAGATTTGGTTATTACGTTAATGATTATCTCTGAATCCCCACAGAGTTCTTTTTGTCACGTTAATGATTACCTCTGATATATAATCTCTTATGAGATTCATTTTCAAACTCCCTAGTGAGTTTCTGTTAGACTCCCCTCGAAGTCTATTATTTCTCTTTCAAGTCCTCAATGGATTTTCCTAGTTGTCACGTTAACAATATACCTCTGATAATTTCTTTCAAATGATTTTCAAAGAAAATACCAATTTTCTCACGGAATTCGTAATCAAATCCTATTTCCCCCCAACATAACTACTTCTTTTACCATCATGTCCAGCTTGTCACCTCTGAACAGTAGAAATTCTGAGCTTGGTGGTTTCTCAATCGATTATGTCCATGCTACCTCTGAACCGACAGATAATAAAGTCTCATTTTCCAGTCCAGTAGGGACTACTCCTTTGCCTTTATGTCCAGTTCGCCACCTCTGAACGATAAGGCTTTGAATCTAGTAACTCCTAATCGATTATGTCCATATTACCTCTAAACCGACGGATGCCTAGATCTCCCCTTTTATGGTACTCAAACTGTCATGTCTAGTTTAACACCTTTAAACAGATGACTCTATAATTTTGTTCCCCTTTCCCCCATCAGGGTCGAGAGTTCTTGGTGTCATGTTAATACGACTACCTCTGAACAATGAATTGCGAGCCTGGTGTTTCTTAGTTGGACATGTCCATATTACCTCTGAACCAATCGGTGCCCAGATCCAATTCACCTTTGCAGTCCCTAGTAAGCTAGCTGCTAAGTTAATACGACTACCTCTGGCAGCGGATTCAGAATTTAGTGTGTCTTAGTCTATCATGTTCAGTTTATCACCTCTGAATAGAAGGATCCCTAAACCGGGTTCACCTTCATTTTGTCATTATGTCCAGTTTATCACCTCTGAATGATAAATTTTGAGCTGGTGGCTTCTCAATCGGTCATGTCCAGTCCATCGCCTTTGAACCGACAGATGGCTAGCCAAGTCTCACTTTTTCGTTTACTGTTATGTCCAGTTCGCCACCTCTGAATAGTAAACATTCCTTATTTGATAATTTATCAGTTATATTCAGTTCGTCACCTCTGAACTGATGATTGTCCAAATTATACCTTTCTTTGTCATTATATCCAGTTCGTCACCTCTGAACGATAAAATTTCATGTCTGATGATCTCTAATTAGTTATTTCCAATTTATCACCTCTGAACTGATGAATCACTAGACTTAATCTTTTCAGATTTAGTGATTCCTAACAGTTTCCTAAATCTACCCTCTTTTAATCCCCAGTGGACTCTTATATTTAACTGACTTATCATGTTCTTAACCTCTGAATAATTTTAGTCACATTTTTAATTTCTTCAGAAATTCAACTTGGTGAATTTTCACCTTTTTAGTTCTTTCAAAAGAACTTGCTTACCACGTTCTCCTTTACGGGAAACTTATATTACCTATGGGTAATTACATGAGCACACAGAGGAAGATATGGGACGAGCAAATGAGTCAAAGGCAAATATTTTATTAATTCAAAAGGAAGATACATTGATGATACATCTAGATTGTCTCTCATACAATTTATACTTCAAAAGCAGCGACTTGTTGCTCTACATCCAGAACAATAGATCTACTTTCGCTCTTCAAAATGGGGACAGTCATTGAAGTCAACATGCAGTGAGACATTCTGAGTCCATCGGACCAACTGGACACGAAAGCCTCCTCCTCACAAGGCCGTAATTCTTCGCTTAATGGAATATTTTGCCAGCAGAAAGTCATCCAATGAGCATGGGTTCTTCGCCGCTGTCACTTCTTTGAACAAGATTGGCGAAGGGAGGATCCGAGACCTTACTGGTGACACCCCTTTTCCTGTGACCTTCAAATATCTTGTGTAGAGACCCAGTAAAGGTAAGATATTGGCAGAAATAATAATACAGTTCCCCATATATGTTGAGCTCAACAGCACAAGTCTACAACTAAGTGAGTTATCTTGGATAAACAACCATTGGTCTCCTCCTGGAATTAGTGTCGGCTGCTCCAGTATATTCTTCCTACTGATAATTAAAGCCTGGACTTGAAAATAAAGATGCATACTCATGTTCTCCTTCATCGTCGAGTCGAAGAGATTGCTCAATGAATTAGGAGTATAATGCACTGTAAACAAAGAAAATAAATATAAGTGGATTAGCATTGAGTAAAAAAAAAATGCTAAGTCAGAGCCTCGCTCCTTGAATGGAACTGATACAGATCCAATCTCGCTCCACAAGCAGAACTAACTCTGTCTTGAGGTTAAACTTCAGATTATATAGAGGCGAAATGCTCGAGAGATTGAAAGGCACTTATGCCTTGAAGAAAATCCAAGGTTGGCCTAGCCTATATGGCAAAGCTAGACTGGCCTAGCAAAGGCCAAGTTTTAACCTCACCGAAATGGCAAGGCTAGACTTGCCTTAATTAGTACAAGGCTTAACCTCGCCTACGACGAGATTAGCCTCTCCTAAGAGATTACTCTACTTAAACCAGGCAAGCACCAGCTTCTTCAAGAAACTAAAAGGTTTCCTCCGAAATCTGCCGAAAAATAAAGGATCCACAAAATCTAATCCCTAAATTTAGTTGTTAAAGCTAAAATTGAGAGAGATAACTCCTAAAGATCACAAAAAAAATGGTGAGATCGCGGAAGCAGTAGTATACACTGGCGATGGGTCGAGTAACGACCGAAGCAAATGTTTCCTCAGGGGCCTCTGCCTCCTTGCCCAGGCGATGAGAAGACGCCATAGAGCTGCTCTAAAGAAGGCGATGACCTCAAGTCATTTGAAAACAAAAAAGGAGGGAAGAAGATCCCTGTTGAAGGTTCGCTGAAAGAAGAGAAAAAAATTCTCTGTAAGAGGACTGTAAGGGTCCTATTTATAGGCCCCATAATGTAGCCTCATCGTTGGCGCTTCAGATTTTGAAGCGCACGCGAGGCTAAAGTACTCGAGTGCTTGGCCTCGGGAAAGGGAGCGCCCCCTCACAGCGCATGCGAGGCTACCGCTGACTTGGCGCTGACAAGCCAACTTCGCCTTGAAAGCGAAGTTGCTTAAAAGAGCTTGAAGGCGAGACTACTCCAGAGGCGAGGCTCCCCTAGAGGCGAGCCTTTTACCTGAAGGCAAGGCTCCTCTCAGAGGCGAGCCTATTCTCAAAACTCATGCGAGTCTGGCACTAACAAGGCACTGGCAAACCAACTTCACTTTGAAGCAAGGTTGCTTAAAGAAGCCCAGAGGCGAGGCTCCTCCTAGAGGCAAGCCTATTCCAGCCCTAAGGCGAGCCTTTTATCAAAGGCGAAGCTACCCAGAGGCAAACCTATTTCAGCCCAAAGGTGAGCCTATTCCAGCCCTAATGTCACGTGCCCTTCCAAAAATACGTGAAAACGGAGTCACGACAAGAGTCGGCGAGGTATATACGCGAGAAAAATACCCCACGTATACACGCTAAGTCTAAAGTAATATGAACAAGTTATAAATCTAAACCATAATAAATCAACGATCACTGCAATATAACATATAAGCATCACACATCATACCATATAAAAAGAATTGGAATAAAGACTGAATCTGATATACATGAATCAAGAAAGTACTGAAATAGGAATAAAAAGAGGTAAGAATACTAGAATCAAAAAGAGAGAAACTCTAACTCCTCGCGAGGCATACGATCACACGAACACCTAAACAATATAAAAAGGTGTCCAAAATCCTAGACGAGCGAATTCAGGGTCGTCAGAAGCGACCTAATGAGTGTGTGTATAAAGGGAAAGGTGTTCGTGTATAAAAATAATGTAAGCAGTAACAACATGATAAACTGAAATAAAAGATAACAGAATAATTAATATCAATAACAAAGTTATGAATGATATATAACTGATATCATGATAAAAGAAAACAACTAATGTCAAGATGTGTAATCTAATATGTGTCACTAGTCTGGTATACAATCCGGTCATATGTACAATCATATGTCTATTATAGTTTATATATGTACAGTCAGGTGATTACGGTCAGTCACAATATACTATAAACAGTTCATTATTATTTATTATGTCAGCGAACACCAATTGCCACCTGTAATAGACACATCCTATACTACGCCTATCACACGTGTCAATCAGGGTCCTAAGTTATTGAAATTATAGAAGAGACATTGTCCATGCTTTAGATGGGTTCTGTATATACTCGGAACCATGGTCCAATCATCTGGCGGTGAACCAGGTCCTACCACTAGGTAGTCAATAACAACGTGTCAATAACAATGATAATATGAATAATACGGGATGTCAGTCATCCCCCGCAACCCTGCAGTGGAACCGTATCTCGACTGTGCAACCTGTATCTTAGGTCCACCCAAAATACAGACGCTGTCTCCTCCATCAATTTTACCATTCTAGTGTAAGCTATCCATTTACGTTATTATTTAATTCAGTCATGACAATCAATATCCATGTTACTTATAATGTTGGGATGATATAGTGACAGTAATAGTACAATATAACAGTCAACGATAATCATATATACAGTGAACAATAATAAAACAGTGAACAGTAATGGTAACCATGTATCGATGAATAGAGCTGTACCGAATGTTACGGTCTAATGATACTTTCCCAATAACTTTCAATAACATGCACAGTATTGTTATCAGGTAGATGTTATGTATAGTGGTTCAGGTCTTCCAGTGAAATTATAATATTGTTTAAGGTTATCTAAGCATTCTTTGGTGTTGGACATACGTGAACATGAAATAGTGATCAACGGGTGTGAATCGTCATGAACAATAATTTAAACATAAAAGAACGCTTATTGAAACATAATAGAGACACTCATATGAAATGATAATTTAAAATGCACAAAATTAAATAAACAAGTAAGGCAAACCTCCTCAAGTTAACAGTACAAAAGAAATCAGCGTTACTTCATCCAAAGCATTGCTTCAAATAGATATGCTAACTAAAGTTGTATGCTTAAAAAACAGGTAGCAGTCACAAAACAGTCTACTGAAGCCTACCATACAAAACTCGAAACTTTTTAAGTTAACTGAAGTGATGCAGCATGCGAGCTTCAAAGATACATGAAAACAGGAAGACATGGGCATGAAGTTTCAGATTTAATACAAGTAATAAATAGATCAAGCAGTGGTTTTATGTGTGAGAGTCACCGCTCGTCATATAAAACTTACCATTACATATTGAATCGCAAATCACCTAATCGAGAAAAAGTAAAGCTCCAGAGAAAGCTCTAACTCCTCGCGAAGCATACGATCACACGAACACCTAACAATATAAGAAGGTGTCTAAAATCCTGGATGTGCGAATTCAGGGTTGTCAGAAGCGACCTAATGAGTGTGTGTGTAAAGGGAAAGGTGTTCGTGCATAAAACAATGTAAGCAGTAACAACATGATAAATTGAAATAAAAGATAACAGAATAATTAATATCAAGAATAAGGTTATGAACGAAATATAACTGATATCATGATAAAAAAAATAACTAATGTCAAGATGTGTAATCTAGTATGTGTCACTAGTCTGGTATACAATCCGGTCATGCGTACAATCATATGTCTATCATATTTTATATATGTATAGTCAGGTGATTACGGTCAGTCACAATACACTACAAACAGTTCATTATTATTTATTATGTCAGTGAACACCAATTGCCACCTGTAATAGACACATCCCATACTACGCCTATCACACGTGTCAATCAGGATCCTAATTTATTGAAATTAATAGAAGAGACATTGTCCATGTTTTAGGTGGGTTCCGTACATACCCAGAACCATGACCCAATCATCTGGCGGTGAACCAGGTCCTACCACTAGGTAGTCAATAACAATGTGTCAATAACAATGACAATATGAACAATACGGGATGTCAGTCATCCCCGCAATCATGCAGTGGAACCGTATCTCGACTGTGCAAACTGTATCCTAGGTCCACTCAAAATACAGACGCTGTCTCCTCCATCAATTTCCCCATTCTAGTATAAATTGTCCATTTACATTATTATTTAATTCAGTCATGACAATCAATATCTATGTTACTTATAATATTGGGATGATACGGTGACAGTAACAGTACAATATAACAGTCAATAATAATCATATACACAGTGAACAATAATAAAAACAGTGTACAGTAATAGTAACCATGTATACGATGAATAGAGTTGTACAAATGTTACGTTCTAATGATACTTTCCTAATAACTTTCAATAATATGCACAGTATTGTTATCAGGTAGATGTTATATATAGTAGCTCAGGTCTTCCAGTGAAATCATGATATTGTTTAAGGTTATCTAAGCATTCTTTGGTGTTGGACATACGTGAACATGAAACAGTGATCAACGGGTGTGAATCGTCATGAACAATAATTTAAACATAAAAGAACGCTTATTGAAACATGATAGAGACACTCATATGAAATGATAATTTAAAATGCACAAAATTAAATAAACAGGTAAGGCAAACTCTCCTCAATTTAACAGTACAAAAGAAATCAGCATTATTTCATCCAAAGCATTGCTTCAAACAGATATGCTAACTAAAGTTGTATGCTTAAAGAACGGGTAGCAGTCACAAAACAGTCTACTGAAGCCTACCATACAAAACTCGAAACTTTTTGAGTTAACTGAAGTGGTGCAGCATGCGGGCTTCAAAGATACATGAAAACTGGAACACACATGCATGAAGTTTTAGATTTAATACAGGTAATAAATAGATCAAGCAGTGGTTTTATGTGTGAGAGTCACCGCTCGTCATATAAAACTTACCATTACATATTGAATCGAAAATCACCTAATCGAGAAAAGTAAAGCAACAGAGAAAGTTTAGGTCAAGTAAAAGCACCAAAATCATTTGTGGGCTCACTGGTAAATACAACTCAATGGTAAATAATAGTGATTCAGTAAAAAGAATACATACATACATACATTCATTCACCTAAATACCCATGCACATGCATCTACCCTTAACACATGCAAATGACACACACCAATTTAAATAACACACACAATGTATATTTACAGAGACAGAGAAAAATAGAAAGAGAAAGGGAAAGAAGGAAGCTCACTAACACGTATTCATAATTACATAATACTCAAAATGAAAGAGGAGGGAGATGAGACACTCACGCCACAGGGTGACTTGCGGCACGCCAACAGAAGCTCCGACGGAGACGGCAGAGGCCGCGGAGGAGGTCGATGGATAGAGAATCTCGCCAATAAGGGCGCGGGTGTGATCGCGCTCACCGACGGCGATCGCCGACGATCAACGAAGGGGTGGAATATGCCATGGTGGGTGAGTCTTCAAAAGCCAAAAGGTGATGGTTGGGGGGGAGACTTGCTGCTTTGTGTGCTCTCGCCAAGGGGGGGCTTGGATGCGGGCTTGGTTGTTGCAAGCGGATGGAGGTGATGACACGGTGGTAGTGTGTGTTGGCTGTGTAGGGGGGCCAAGGACATGGGGGTGTTACCGTGGTGCATGGTGGTGTGCCGGCGCTCGCCGGAGAGGGTTGCGCGAGAGAGGAGGGGCAGCACGGGTTGTGGCAGGGAGTTGCAGGCCAGGAGAGGAAAATAGATTAGGAATTAGTTAAGGATTTGTATTAGATTTGTTATAGGATTATTGTTTTAATCTAGTTGTTAAGATTAGAATTTGGTTGTTAGCATTTAGGATTTGGATAAGGCTATTAAGATTTAAATGGGTAAAGGGCTAATAGGCTTATTGGGTTTGGTTTAAGATTTTATTGGGTTTGGATATATGTAAAAGGGTTGGATTAAGTACCAAGGAAATGAGAAAAAGATATAGGCTAACGGGTCAAAGAATAAGGGTATGGGAAAAAGAATCAAGGAGGAAAAATAATAAAACAAACATAATATTAATAATAACAATAATGATAAATAATAATAATAATTAACCATGTAATAATAGAAATAAATAATAGTAATTAAAATGCTAATAATAATACTCTAGTAATAATAATTAACAACAATAACACCAATACAAATAATAATAATTAATAATAATAGTAAAAACTAATTAACAAGCAATAATGGTAATAATATATCTGATCCAAATTAACATTTAATCTCTCTAAATATTTTGTATATTTAATAATAATATAGTATAAACCAAGTTAACTAATAATAATCAAATAACTAATAAAACAAATTAAATAATTAGAAAAATAAAAATACAGTATTTTAAATTAGGAATATTACACCTAAGGCGAGCCTTTTATCAAAGGCGAAGCTACCCAGAGGCAAGCCTATTTCAGCCCAAAGGCGAGACTATTCCAGCCTAGAAGCAGGACTAAAATTCAGTCCTAAAAGTGAAGCTGAGCTCAACCATCAAGGCGAAGGTCACACCCACATATCTTTGATTACCAATCGAAGCAATTTAAAGTATTTCAAAATTTGAACCATCCTATTACAGATTTACAAAAACTTTGAAGAGGGTTTTGTTGACACATTAAAAAAGATAAGCTCCCATACAGCTTTTCAACTAGTCAGAATGATGTCCAACTTGTCGACATCTATAAAAGAAAAGTTGCGGACAAGATGATGACCAATTCAACACATCCCGAGGGACAAAGAGGAAGCTCAGGCCCCATTGATTCAGTGAAGCAGACAGCAGGCCAAATGCTGCCTTTTTGAGGTTGAGTCAGCTCAATGCTCGACCTCGCACGAGCCCAAGGTGCTACCCTCACTCCAGAGGCTAAATTATCTAGCTTCGCCTTAAAGCCCTTCAAAGCTCAATAACGAGCCAAGTGCTAGCTTCGCCTGAAGTTCAACATAGCTGCACAGGGTTAATTTCTTAGTTTCGCTGAAGCCGTGACAGCTCTGATTAAGAACTTTTAGCCCGGAGTGTGGAGCTAAACTTAGCCCCGTACGAGGCTACATCCAGCCCCGCGCGGCTTTCTACGCCTCTATGATAGGGTTGGCCAGGTCAAACTTTTAACCTAATATTTAGTGGCTAACCCCACTACGTTAGCGGGGTTAATGCCACATTAAGTGAGCGGTTACACCCGCCTATTTCGCCCCACGTTCAGTGGAATGGCTGAGTCAATAGGCCATTTTTAGGCTCGCCCGAGCCTATCTAGCATCGCATGCGGCTCATATTTAGCCTAGCGCGAGTGTTTATAGCCTCGCGTGAAGCTCAAAACAGCCTTCAGCGCAAGGCTAGCTGATGTTACCAGTCATGACTGAATTCTAGGGGCGGTTACACCGCTCTAGAGCCTATAATAGCTCATCTGAGAATGAGCTCGGAGGGGGATCAAGAGAAGCATGCAATCAAAGAGAGAGCAAAATAGGAGAGGCTTGAAGGCATCGAGAGAGCTAACAAGGCTAACTTTTTCTTATTTCTCAGAAGCTCCAGAGAATTACTTCTCTAAATCTAAGGTGTTGATACTTCAAGACCTTCCTTTTTCTAGGAATCTTTGGAACCAGGCGAGAAGGAATTCCCAAACAGTAGCATTCGAAGATCGATCACTCGCATCATCAACGGGACAAAGTGGTCGAACACTGATCAGATTCCCGCTGGCACACTTCTCCAGAAATCTCAAAGGAGATTTACTTGTAATTTTCTTTTTTGTTTAAAGAAATGCTTATAATTTTACTCCTCAATATTTTATAAGTTTTTCCTTATTGACTTTCAATGGAAAACAATACTGATTCCTTACCATACAGTCTCATCTAGAATCAATCAGAATCTCATCCACTGATACTATATCTGTAACCGATCCATCAACTCATAATCTCGACGTAGTCATCGGGAACATACATATCAAGTCCATGTCAGAGTAAGGACACGGCATACGACCAGTCTAATAAACAAGTAATCAGTTCTCTCATCCTATTGATCTCTCTAATACTCTAAGTCATCAATAACTGAGATCAATAATAACTGCTACCAAACTCTAAATATATAATATCACCGATATCAATGAAATCACTATCATAATAATTCTATCTCTATAAATGAATAACAACAATAAGAATCAATCATGAATATCAGTCTACTGATATCCTCGAGGTCAATTAAGTGAACAGATACTGAAATAAATTAAGAGTAGAACATTCTCAAGTAATATGGAATTTAGAATACCTCTACGACTGATAATCAATATCTACAAGATCATCAATAATCAATCCAAATCAAGATCATAACTAAGAAGTGTAATATCCTCGATCAACATAAAATCTAGATCATCTCTACATCTAGTAGTCAATATCAATAAAGTCATCAATACATCAGTCAAACTCATCAATGCGAGAATCCAAAAATAATAGCTCCTAACAGTCCAAAAGTCAATCCTATCATATACATCAGAGTCAAGGGTGTCATATTCACACATCTGATCATCATCCCACCATCGTACATCTCATCTATTTATTAATCAAGATTCTAATAAAAGAATATGAAGCTCCAGTCAATCCCAACTCTAAATAAGTCTGTACCAATCCAAGATCAGGAAAGTTCATCTATCGGTATAACAACGTGATATCTACCTATCCACAATATCCAAAGAGTTCCGGTCGAAATAATCACCAACAATTATCAATAAACACTATACATAAAATATGTCCTTTATCCTCAATATGAAGTAGGCCAACTGATCAATAGATCGAATCAAATCACAGTCTACTGTAAATCACAACTAGTCCTGAATCAATATTGGCAACCAACCGTCACATGAAATGACGCTGATAAGCGTTCAGATAAACTGTATAATTAAAGTGTACACTCACTGATATCATATGAAATGTAGGATAATCATACTGGTAAAATAAATCAGAGGGTCACATGAAATGATATAAGTAACATATAAATAACACTAACAATGATAATAAGGAAATGATAAAGAGTAAACACTCACATGAAATGATGCGATTTTGGATCCGAATCACCATCTGGTCTTCACTACATGAACCGGTACGAATCTCCGGATCATCTCATGAGTCGGTCTTCAAATCGCCAGTGTATCGGGTCCATAAGGGGCACAAATCCGAATCTCCCAAACCGAGTTCGGATCGCACGAACAAGTCCGTACTCAGTGCAACATGTAACCAAACACACATGAACTCACACTAACACAGATATACATATGTACTGGTATACATCCATACACATATACACAACACTATACATATATACACTAATACATACATACGTACACATATACTCTTATATATACCCATACATACACACAAACACTCACGCACACCCATCAACACACATAACATAAGTTAAACTACTCACATAATCACACATTAACACATGCATGCACAAACGTATATTAATACACACTTATAATTAAAACACCCACACTAATTAAACATACGCATTGATATACAAGAATGAGAAAAGGAGAAAACCTGAGAGAGAAAAAGAAGAGCTCGGGCTCGGTTGGAGGCGCTGTTGAGTGTGCCGGCAAGGTCATGGTGGTTCGATGGTGAAGGCGGGAGGCAAGAGAAGGAGGAGATGGTCGTCGCGGAGAGGTCGACGACTATTGGAGAGATGGAGCAGCCAAGGGGATCTGTAGCAGGGCACAGGGCTGCCAGCGCTGTGCAA
>JAVJIF010019128.1:0-113182 GCA_038442645.1 Agave tequilana | reverse complement strand
TATCATCCATGTAGATGCAGTTCCAAGACACTTGTGAAGGTGATAGGCCTTCTCTGCTGAAAATGTAAGCTTCGGGACGCAGCTTTATGTGCTTTCCCACTGAGAACCCAAGAATGAGTCCCTTTTGTTGATGGACGCAATCTTGAGTCGTCCGAGAGACGCGGAGCAACTTTGAGTCATCCAAGAGACGTGAAGGGTCTTCTAACTTGGAATGAAGGAGGACCCCACTTTTTGAAAAAGAGGCGCGAGCCTCTGGACGCGGCTCTCACATGTCGTTTGGCGCAACTTCCCAGGTGTTATGTGTAGCCTGTCATAAAGATCCTGTGAGATTTTTAAACGTCAAGTCTTCGTTGACGATTGGGAACCGCATCATCCGTTGTTCCCGAAGCGGTTGTCCACGCGTCGGTTCTTCATTGGGCTTAGGCGTTAATGCCTTTAATGTCAACCGGCGCTGGCAGTTGGAGACCAGCGTCTTCGATGTTTCCCGAAGCGACGCTCCATGCGTCAGCCTTCCATTGGGCTTTGACAGTCGTGCGGTCATTAAGGCCGACGGTTCTAATTAATGAACCATTAATTATGGTTATTATGGGCTGCCTATAAATAGGGCTTACCCCCTTCCATTAGCAGTCCCATACTTGGACTATTCTCTTTTAACAGCGAGTGCTCTGAGAGACTCCATCTTCTCCCTTCAAGAACTTTACCAGGGCTTGCCTCCATGGATGAAGATGACCAGAGCTTTTCATGCTTCTTTTTGGTCTCTTCAGAAGATTACCACTGTCAAGTGATTTCAATAACAGAAAGCGTCTCCTTGAGCACCTTTTATGTCTGCGCTTCGATGCAGAGAGTTCAACTCTTAATAGAGGCCTCTGCGGGTACGCCTCCTTAGTTGCCATGACATTTTTAACCCAGCCAGGTTTGAATTTTGATATCTCTTAAAGAGATATTATCATCTGGATGAAGTCTTAGTTGGTGCATTCCTTTTCTGATATTTGCGTCATCGACTTAAACTTCTCTGGGCGCCAGCATAGTAAATTTAGACACTGGCCGCAGGCTCTGCATATGGAGCTCGCGTCTTGAGGCTGTCAACTTAGGAGAATCTCAACTCAGACTGGAGGTCTCAGGCCTGAATCTTGCAACTCCTGTTCATCCAACAGGGAGATGAAAATTCTCGCGTCTGATTCTCTTTGCGTCTCATATTTTAGACACGGGTATAAAACTGTGGTTGAACTCTGTATGTTGTCACAGCTTTGATCGCGTCTGTTTCTGCCGCCGCAGATGTTCGCTGCGCGGGTCATTCCTGCGTCTGGCGATTTCAGCAATAACTGTGTCTGTCACTTAGTTTTCTGTTGAAGTATACTAAACTTCAGATCTTCTAATTTTGTTGCTTCTTGCAAGTAGGCTTGATCATCCTTTTTCATGTTCGCTGGGCCCTTGGGAGAATATATCGGCCAGCGAACTTGGTCGATGATCAACCACAGGAGAAGAAGTCATGACTCCTGCCTTCAGGAGATTGGGGACCGGACCCTCACCAAGATCTTTGGATTCAATGCACCAGTCATGCTTCTTGGCATGGCATGGTCAGAGTGAGGATGGCGAGGGGGTAGCGGTGGATATAGTGGTGGGTAGCATCCCCTGTGAGATCTCAAAACCTCCTCTTTACCCCAGAAGTGACATCGAGGAAAGCTCTATGCTCACTGGATGACTTTCTGGAGGTAGAGATGTTCATCAACGAAGGATCATACCCCCACTTCGGATGGTCAGGTGGAATCAGAAGATTCTGCTGCCTTTCGACCTCAAGAAACACCATTGTTCTCGATCAACCAGGGACTTCTTCGATGTTTACATCATGCATCGTGGTGCAACCAGCTTCTGATCGTTGCCACAACGTCCGATCCTATTTAGCGCCCTTCCAAACATCTTGTACTTGGAATCAAACGCAGCTTTAAGGAGTGAGTGCAACCTCTGAGAGAAAGACTTCTTTGTACTCATTTATCTGTAACACTCAATCTTATTGAATAAGAGAGCGTTTTGTATCACTTTCATATGCCTGGATATAAATAAAAGTGACACTTTTCTTTTGTCTCTTCTATTGTCTTGAACTCTTTTGCCTCTTTTGGTCAGACGCATAGAAGCAAAGAATCTTTGGCTTGTCAAAATTATGATGAAAATTTTAACAAGTCAATTTGTGGAGAAAAGATCCTATCTCAGGAACCCCACAATGCTGTCAGAGGTGTGATATTAACTTGATAGAGATAAGATAATTTAGTGGGCCTGCCATTTTATAAAAAGAAAGTGACAGGTTGAATTGGTACCCCCAGGGAAGATGAACTTTTATCAGAGGTTTGGGATTAACTTGATTAAGATCAGCTGGGGAGTTAATGAAAACACTGTTAATGGTGTAATATTACCTAACAATGTTTTTAAGTGGACTTGTTATTCTGTTGACGAGAATAACAAGTGAGGCTAGATTCGTGGGGGATCTAGGAAAGTTTTTACCGTTAGAGGTGTGATATTAACTTAACGGGTTGAAAGTTGTCTTGCCAGAAGTGTGATGTTAACTTGACAAGAATGTAAATCAGAGGTGTGATATTAACTTGACTCAGAAGCATTTTAGCTTTCATTTGGGAAAACTGAAAGTGTCACTGTCATAGGTGTGATGTTTAACTTGACAGTGAGGGTAATGCTAGAGGTGTAATTTTTAACTTGGCATTGGTCATCTCGACTTTGACAAGGAAGTCCGAGGGAAAGTCATGGCCGTAAGTGTATTGTTGAACTTGGCGATGACCTGGATGCTAGAGGTGTAGTGTTAAACTTAGCATCGTTCATTTCAGCTTCGATATGGAAGTCTGAAGAAAGGTGACTGTCAGAGGTGTGATGTTAACCTGACAGAAACTCGATGTACCGTTTAGAAGTATAATGTTAACTTAACAGTAATTTGTCAGAGGTGTGGTATTAACTTGACAGAAATTGATTTGCGATATGAGCAATTGAGGACCTGTCATCCTATTGATGAGAATGGACAAGTGGAGTTTAAAAAATGTCAGAGGTATAGTGTTAACTTGACAAATTTGGATTTGCGATATGAGCAATTTTAAAGACTTGCCATTCTATTAATGAGAATTGGCAAGTGGAGTTTGAAGTGCCAGAGGTATAGTGTTAACTTGGCAACGACTGTATTTTGTAGACCTACCATTCTGTGGATGAGAATGGTAAGGGATTTTGGAGGGGAGAGTGGAGTCGAGTCCACTTAGAATTTTTAGCAAACCCTCAGCTATCAACGGATTGAGGTGCCTTTACCAACTACCGTTTGAGTTGGGCTAGCCATGCTATTCCCCTCAGCATGATGAGTTGTCGAAGACTTATGTTGGGATTAGAAGCCAACATTTTCCTCTATCCTTAACCGTTGGAGGCGTCGGATCAAAGAGGAATGTCCCTTAGGATTTTTAGCAAATCCTCAGCTGTCAACGGGTTTGATATGCCTTTACCAACTACCTTTTGAGTTGGGCTAGCCATGCTATCCCCTCAGCATGATAAGTTGTCGAAGGCTTATGTTAGGCTTAAAAGCCAACATTTTCCCCTATCCTTGGCCGTCGGAGGCGTCAGATGTTAATGAAGAAACTCTTCTGTTTTGATCAGAGTGTAATTTTGAACTTGATCGGAGGAGGAGTACTATTAAGGATAGTACTTCTTCAAGAATCTGCCATGATCGGCATCATGAGTGTATCGTCATTTGAAGTTATGAGGCGATACGATCCATTTGAGTAGACTGACTCTACTACGAATGGTCCTTCCCATTTGGGCTGGAATTTTCCTTTTGTCTTGTGCGTCATCACCATGGGTCTTCTGACGGCTAAGACAAGGTCGCCCTTCTTAAAATTTCGCACTTTAACTTTCTTGTTGAAGGCTCTGATAATTCGAGCTTGGTAAAGCTCGATTTGTTGCTGGGCCTGCAGACGCTTACCGTCTAAGGCCTCCAATTCTTGGAGTCGCTGTCGATGCTTCTCCTCTATTGTCATCTCCGCTGTCAGGGTGACGCGTAGAGATGGAATTGGATTTCGAGTGGAAGCACGGCTTCACACCCATATACCAAAGAAAATGGCGTAGCTTTAGTTAGGGTTCGCACAGTTGTGCGGTAGGCCCATAAGCATTCACCCAGCTTGTCGTCCCAATCACGCTGACTTTTCGAGACGAATTTCTTGAGAAGCTTGCCAATGGTCTTGTTGAAAGCTTCTGCGAGGCCGTTAGCGGTAGGATAGTATGCCGTTGAGGACACACTCTGGATTCTGAACTTATGGCAGAATTTCTGGAAAGCCTGGCTGATGAACTGGGGTCCATTGTCATGGACAATTCGCCGAGGTACCCCAAAACGGTAGATGACGTGATGTTTCACGAATTTGATCACATCAGATGATTTCACCTCCTTCAAAGGGACGGCCTCAGCCTATTTGGAGAAGTAATCGGTTATAGCCAAAATAAACCGATGCCCTTTTGACGATGGAGGGCTGATAGGGCCAACCACATCCATCCCCCACATTTCAAATGGCCAAGTAGAAGCCGTGGAGTGAAGGTAGCCTGGTGCTTGATGGATGAAATCGCCGTGTACTTGGCAGGCGTGACATCTTTTGGCATAGGTGATGGCGTCAGCGATCATCTTGGGCCAATAATATCCCAACCTTGGAGTCGGTATGCAAGTTTGGGCCAGGTTGATGGGCTCCACACATGCCGTCATGGGTTCTTTCAATACATCATGTGCCTCTTTTGTGAAAGGCAGCAAAGCAAGACCCCGTCATGCGATCGACGATACAGTGTTCGCGTAATCGCATTATAGTAGTATTTGGGGGCTTTCCTTCGAATGGCAGCCGCTTCTTTGGTGTCTTCAAGCAGGATGCCATACAGGACATAGTCAATATAGGGGAATCGCTAGTCTCTAGGCTCTGGACGGTCGACAATTCCAGCGCTTCTTTGCTTTGAGAATCTCCCTTTGGCTCCTGATAGTCCTTGAGAGCAATTCTCGGGCAATACAGGTCGTGGCTGTAGACGAATATCTTCTCCACTGTTCCAGCCGGAAGAGCTAAAGAGGCAGCGAGGGATGCCAGTGCATCTGCATGCGCATTTTGCCTGCGCGGTACATGGTCGATGTAGAAGTTTGTAAACTTCCCAGCCATGTGGACGGTTGCATTGTAATAGGGTATTAGGTCTTCATGTCTGACTTCGTACTCCCCGCGAACCTGGCTAACGATGAGTTTGGAGTCACCATATGCCTCGAGATTTTTAACGCCAATCTCATCGGTGAGTTGCATCCCAATCAAAAGAGCATTGTACTTCGCCACATTGTTGGAACACGGCTCAGTTAATGAGACAGCTCGAGGAATCACATAGTTCTGTGGGGAGATGAGTATTACTCCTACTCCTGCCACTATATGTCCTTTTGGGCTTGTTCTTGATGCACCATCAAAGAAAAGTTGCCACACCTGCCTTTCAAAGGATGTCTGAGTCTGGCAGGCTTCAGCGACCTCATCTGGGAGATCGTCGTAAAGTTTGGTTGCCCTCGGATCTGGATGCTCAGCCAGGAAATCCGCCACCGCTTGTCCTTTAATAGCCTTTTGTGGTAAAAGTGCATCACATATTGGGATAACAATATGGCCCATTTTGCCAGCCGGGCGTTCAATGATGAATGCTTAGTCATAAGTAACCTCAGGGGGTTGACTTTTGATATGACGTTTATAGTTTGGCTTACCAGATAGTGTCACATTTTCTGAATGGCGAATACTAATGCCAACATTCCTTCTCGATCAGATTATACCGATGTTCGGCTCCGATCATTGTTCTACTCAGATAATAGATCACTTTTTCTCGTCCTTGATCATCATTCTGGGCTAGTAGAGCTCCCAAAGAATGATCCATTGCTCGGATGTATACCAGGAAAGGTTTTCCGGATATCAGAGCTGCAAGGACTGTGGTTGGGTGAGATATTGCTTGATTTCCTCAAATGCTTGTTGGCAAGCGTCATCCCAAATGAACGAGACACCCTTCTTCATTAACTTAGCGAAGGGTTGGCATCTTCCGGGGAGGTTTGAGATGAACCTGCGGATGTACGCCAATCGTCCTTGCAATCCCCTGAGTTCCTTGAGATTTCTCGGAGGTTGCATCTCCTGGATAGCGCGAACTTTTTCGGGTCCAAATGGATTCCAGTGGAGGTTACAATGAATCCTAAGAATTTACCACTGGCCACCCCAGGAAGGACTTGGTGGGATTCATCTTTAATTGATGAGCTCGCATGATGTCAAAGACCACCTTCAGATCAGCTATGTGATCACCCTTAGCGCGACTTTTCACCGCAATATCATCAACATAACATTCCACCATTTTGCGCATTTGCCGCTGGAAAATGGCATTCATGGCCCTTTGATATGTTGCCCCCGCATTCTTCAGTCCGAAGGGCATGACGGTATAGCAGTAGACCCCCAGTGGTGTTCTGAAGGAGGTGTGCTTTTCATCATCAGGATACATCTTGATTTGATTATATCCTAAGAATCCGTCCATGAAGGACATTCGTTCGAATCCACATGTATTGTCAATCATGACATCTGTGATTGGCAGTGGGAATTCGTCCTTGGGACAGGCCTCGTTCAGATCACGAAAATCGATGCAGATTCGGATCTTTCCGTTCTTCTTGCAACGGGGACGATGTTGGCTACCCAGTCGGGATGTTGTTCTTCCCTGATGAAGCCGGAATATATAAGCTTTCTGACTTCTGATTGAATGCCTCCATTATCTCTGGGCGGAATCGTCGCTGTTGTTGTTTGACAGGCTTTACGTCCGAATTGATGTTGAGGCGGTGCATAGCCACTTGAGGATCAAGTCCAGGCATGTCTTCGTAATTCCAGGCGAAGACGTCTTTATACTCTTGAACAAGAGATATTAGACCCTTTTTCTCCGACGGTGACAGGCCGTCGCTTATGAAGATGGGCTTAGGGTTAGCCTCATCTCCCAGATTGATCTGAACAATCTTGTCTTCTGTGGGTGGCTCTCGCTGTTCAAAGCGGGTATCCCAGAGAGTATTTAAATGTTTGATCCAAGGATCTGTATCGGATTGGATCATTTCTTCATCTCCGTCTTCCAGGTGGCTTGTTGAAACTATGTTCACTGAAAGTTCTTTGAAGATGTTACCGACACTAGCATCTGACTCCCATGATGACGTGCCTGAAGAGTAATCGTGACCTGACGATTCTCGAGAATCAGAGGCTGATGGAGCCGGAGTTGATACGTAGACCAACCCCCTGCGAGTCTGATGATAATAATCGGGTGCTTTCCTTTCGGCACAAAGGATCGAAGTAGCGTTCTCCTTCCTTTGCCGAAGTTCAACCCGAGTCTGCTAGTTAGGTCATACCCCATGTTTTTCATCATTCTGAGTGCCTTTGGCTCATAATGACCGAACTGAGGGAATTCCTGCTCGCTTTCTGATTCTTCATGATTCATTGGTTCGGATTCAATTCATCCGAAAAGAATTGGTCTTTGGCCCTTCCTTCTCGCTGGAACCATGAATATTGATTGTTGCGCATCGCCGACATTTCGACATGTTTCAAAGGACGATTTCACTGGTACATGCAACGATGTCAAAGCATCCATTGCCGACCAGAGATCGTCATCCACGTCGGTACTAGTGTCTGACAGCACTGAATCAGAAGCAAACACAGAAAAATACGCTAAATCTAATTCTTCATTAATGTACCAACCGCCTACATCATCGGCGGAGGTATTATCAACATCGGGCTTATTAATGCCCGTTACAGGTGGATCTAGCTCCCACACACACTCATCTTCCTCCAGCTCGGTGTCAGCTTCATTGCCAGAGTCTGGTTCCTCTGGTTGCGGGACTTCATCTGTTTCCACAGATTCCTGATACAGGAGGGAATCTGTGAAATAATTCTCCACTCCCTTGAACGGATGCCTCTCGGCAATCAGCGTCCGCACCTTTCCACTCCCGTCAATGTATTTCATGACTTGGTGGAGAGTAGAGGGAACGATAGAATTGCGATGAATCCAGGGTCTTCCCAGCAGTAGATTGTAGGAGGTGTCAGCATCTATGACGTAGCATGTCACCTCTGACCTTAGGTCTCCAATCTGGCATTTGAGCTTGACCTTCCCCATCGGACGGGTACTATTGGCATTGAACCCATAAATGGTCGTCTGGGTAGGGCTCAAACGGTGAGTAGGAATCCCGAGATGTTGCATGACCCTGCGAGGCATAATGCTCAACGCGAACCCTGGATCCACCTGAATGCGGTTCACCTCAGATGATCCAATATACCCTGCGAAGTAAAGGGGTCGATCATGCTTCCCTTTGACTTGCATGTCTTCTGCCGTGAAGGTGATGCAGGGAATATTTTGGGAGGCGTGGAGGCAATCCTCTACATCTTCCTCCTTTGGTAGCTGGGTCATGAAGACTTCAGCATTAGCCAGAGCTTCTTGTAGAGCTTCTCTGGTCGACTTTGCTCATAAAGCGTAATCCGCGCCGGGATGTTGGCTAGTTGAGCCAGGACATCAAAGCGGTAAGGTGCTGTGGATCCTTCCGCTATGTCCTTCGAAAGAACTCGAGAAAACTGAAGTTCTTTCTGTTTCTCCCCGGTTGCTTCGCGAAGGTTTTGGTTGGCTCTGCAGCGGGTCTTGGAGGAGTTACCGCCGTTTCGCCATACTTTTTCAAATATGGCTGCCCCGAACGGGTTTCTGCTGCCAGCTGACTGGGTTTTGCGGCCAGAACTATTGTCTCCTCTTCTGAGTCGGTTAGCGAGGGAATATCAGTTTCCGCTTCTCGAGAAGAGGCACACACCACGTTGCAGGATGAAGCCTTTGCTTTGCCTTTGGACTTCCTGCTGGTTACAGTAGTCCATTGTTGGCCATCCACAAGGTCGGGATGAACCCACATGACTTCTCCTTGAGGTGTGGGGACAGGTACCAAGCCCTTTCTTGCTGCTGGTGAGGGTCTGTGCTGACCATTCTCAGCTCTCCTCTTAGGATAGGGACTACTCCAGAGGGTGTTGGAGGTTGCCTTCTAAACTGGAGGACTGACGTCATATTAGCCGTCACTTTCTTCTGCTCTGGTCGGAGTTTCAATACCTCCGCGTCAATCAGGGCCTGAAGGATGTCCTTGAAGACATAACAGCTCTTGGTAGGGTGTCCCAACATCCTGTGGTACATGCAGTAGCTGGGATTGTCGGTTTTACCGACTCCTCGGGGCGCCTATCTTCAGGAAGCTTTAGTCGATTGCTCTTGTTGAGTAATTTGAAGAGCGAGTCGACATGTTCATCCTTAAAGGAATACTGCTTGTTGGCCCGTGGTTGGCTTGAAAAGCCACTTCCCTTGACCGGTTGAGGTTTGACAGGGGACTTGGTCTCTGCTGCCAAGTTATCCTTCCTTTTGGCTTGGAGGGATGTGTCTGGCGCACGCCTCGTTGACCGTTCAGACCTGGGTTTGTTTTCTTCCGCTCTGACGCGGGCGACAATCTCCTCAGCCTGTTCACCATGTTGGACTAATTGCTTTCAGGTGCGGCTTTCAGCAACTCCTATTTGAGCAAGGAGTGAGGTTTGGAGATTGTGGCGGCATGTTTCCACCAGGGTAACCTGGGTCATACCGCTCGGGCATCGGAGTGCCACGTTCCGAAATCTTTCCACGAAAGGCTTAACGGACTCTCCCTTTCGCTGCTTGGTGGCTAAAAGGGTAGGCATGTTGACCTCCGAGTCATCTTCAAAGAAGCGTGTTAAGAAAAGCTTCTCCAAATCACCCCAGTTCTTGATGGAACCTCTGGGAGCTTCATGAACCATTCAAAGGCCAACCCTTTTAGGGTGCCGATGAATAAACGCGCCAGGATGGCGTCGTTATCTACCACATTCCCAGTTTGGGACTTGAAATAGTAGATGTGTTAGTTCGGTGAACCTTTCCCATCAAATTCTTAGAGGGTTTGAGCCTTGAACTTGGGCGGGTATCGAACCAGGTCCCATTCGGCTGGATATGGGCGGACCACTCCTGCTTCTAGGAGACCTTTCCGATTGGTAAGGGCTTCAAGGCGCTACTCCAACTGATTCATTCTTTTCGAATGAACCTTTCCTTGGTCTTGATCGTTCTTTTCCTGCGACGAGGATTTAGACGAACCAGAGGTGGGTTGCTCTTTCTTCTCGGAGTGTTCGGAAGATGAGCTTTCTTCTTCTTTTCGTTTGCCCTTAGACTTTCTAGGGGAAGATTTCCTCCTGTCTTCGAGCAACTGTGCGAGCATCTGCTTGAGAGAGTCGATGGATTCTTGCTGAGCACGAATCATCTCGAGTTGTTCCTTCTGGACCTGGGCTTGCAGCTCCAAGCGCTTAGCGGTCTCCTCAGGAGTGCTCGTCATGTATGTGAAGGCCTCTTTCTCTATAGAAGAGTTTGAGGCCTGCGACTCTGCAATGGCAGGGTGTGAGTCATTAACCTCAATGCCCCAGGCTGGGGCATTGTAGTTGATCGGGGGAATGGCCCCGGTCCGGGTGCGAGTGTGTCGGTACACTCCTTCCGGTTCAGAGTCAGACTCGTCGGAGCTGACTACAGGCTGTTTTCCCCGCTCCTGCCCTGCTCGCCATGTTAGCAGTGAGCTCTGGATACTCAGTGTCAGAGAAGATCCTCCGCCTGTAAGAGCGTCTTCTTTTGGCTGCTGGGGGAATCAGGGTCAGCTGTCTAACTAAGGACTGCTGGTTCACGCCTGAACCGCAACGGCACTCAAAGAGCATGGAGATGAGCCGTTGGCAGCAACATGATGAAGTGGTTTGATTAGCACTTCTTTTCTTTGTCAAGTAATCCCTTAGATCCATGGGAAGAGGATCGAAGAGATTAGCCTCGCAACTTCGAGGGCGGGAGGCATCCTTGCACTGTACAGCTTGGACGCAGGATTCAGAGAAGTGGTTCTCGCGTCGCAGCTTTAGGACGCGTGCCTGGCGTCTCTGCTGAGAGGAGACGCGGCTGTCGCGTTGCTGCTTGGTGCGTCGGGGCAGGGACTCTTGAGAGAGAGTGGGCTGCTGGGCCTACGCCTAAGGGCGCGCGCTTCTTGTACTTGTCGAGGCGCGCAGGCTTCTTCTTAGTGTTTGGTGAGTTGGACTTCAGAGGACCTAATTTGGGGAGTCTCGCGTTTGGGCCGCCAAACGCGGACTTCGCGTGCTAGACGTGGCGCGGCCAAGGCGCCGGATTAAACTTTGCGTCCTGCCTCAGTTGGACAATCAGAAGTTCCAACTTGCAGTTGACGCACACGCCTCCTCTGTCGACGCTCAGCGTTTCGGTTGCGTAATGGAGGTGGAGAGAAGCCAACGACGACTTGGTGCTGAGGGAGAGGGTGGACTGGCTGGACACCAGAGATTTTGACCACGCGGGTCTCCTGAGAGACGCTGACGCGTGTGTTTCGCATGGCGCGGTTGGTCGCAACGGCAATTGTGCTTGAGACCACGCGGGCCTCCTGAGAGACATTGGCGCGTGTATCCTGCTTGGCATAGTTGGCTGCGACACCCTTTGCAGCAGCAACGCCCGAGAGAGCCTCAGATCGGACTTCGGGGCCATCCCAGTCGAGACCCTGCTGTAGACGCGGGTCCTTGGGCTCTTGGAGCCGGAAGAGAGAAACTCTTCATACTTTGCCTGGTCGAACTCGACAACGAGCGATTCGACCATTTTCCCCTTATGGAGGACGTCACCTTGCGCCACGATTTGTTCGTCAGTGACAAATGTAGTCCCCAGCGGAGTCGCCATCTCTTATACGCGCACGAAAATCGAAAGAGGATTCGCTGTAAAATTTCCTTGGATCAATTGAAAGATTACAACAAAACAGTTTTTCGACTACAAGGGAGGGAGGATGTTGAGTCTTGAATCCTCCCTTTGTTTAAGGCTGGGTTCTTCAAGTGGCGGTGGAGAGTGAATCTTATTCTCCGTTGACCAGGTGACCGTCGAGACCTTTCAGGGATCTCCTCTTCGGATGGTAGATGGAGTAACTCAGCTCTGTCTACCAAAACTCTCAAAGAGAAGATAGGCAAAGATCAACTTGAACACAGCAAGTTCTCTGAAGGATTTAACTCTCTCTCTTTTCTCTCAGGGCTCTTTTCTTCCAAAAATCCTCTGACCGAAAATCCGACTGTCAATTCGACTCTCTCTTCTTCATAGCGACGGGGCTATTTATAGGGGCTTCAGGGGCGTACGTGCCTCCTAAAAACACTCCATAATGGGGGCTAACTTTTCCCGTTATGTGGGCCGTGAGGCCCCGAAACCGGGACGGTTACAACTGAGACGCGGGTGTCAACCCACGCGCCTTGGAGCTGCTGAGACGCGGGTTTCGACCCTCGCGCCTTGATGCTGCTGAGACGCGGTTGTTGAGCCTCGCGCCTTGATGCTGATGAGACGCGGCTGTTGAGCCTTGCATCTTGATGCTGATGAGACGCGGTTGTTGAGCCTCGCGCCTTGATGCTGATGAGACGCGGGTTTCGACCCTCGCGCCTTGATGCGGCTGAGGCGCGGGTTTCGACCCTCGCGCCTTGGTGCGGCTGAGACGCGGCCAAAATCGGCTTTGCGTCTAGAACTTGGAACTCTGCTTTTTAATGGCTTATCTTTTAGTGATTTTTAGACAGCCTACACCTGGTGCTTGATAGATAAAATCACCATGCACTTGGCAGGCGTGACATCTTTTGGCTTAAGTGATGGCGTCAGGGATCATCTTAGGCCAATAATATCCCAACCTTTGGAGTCGATCCCCAAGTTTTGGGCCAGGTTGATGGGCTCCACACATGCCGTCATGGGCTTCTTTTAATACCTCATGTGCCTCTTTTTGTGACAGGCAATGAAGCAAGATCCCGTCATGCGACCGACGATACAGTGTTCGCGTAATCGCATTACAGTAGAATTTGGGGGCTTTCCTTCTAATGGCAGCCACTTGTTTGGTATCATCAGGCAGGATGCCGTACAAGACATAATCAATGTAAGCGAATCGCCAGTCTCTAGGCTCTAGGCCGGCTGACGACTCAAGAGCTTCTTTCACTTGCCAGTTCCCTATCGGCTTCTGGTAATCCTCAGAAGCGATTCTTGGGCAATACAGGTCGTGGCTGTGAATAAGTATTTTCTCTACAGGTCGTGGCTGTGAATAAGTATTTTCTCTACTACTCCAGCTGGAAGGGCTAAAGAGGCGGCGAGAGACGCCAGTGCATCTGCATGCGCATTTGCTGGCGGGGTACATGGTCAATGTAAAAGTTTATGAACCTCACGGCCATATGGACAGTTGCGTTGTAATAGGGTACTAGATCTTCATGTCTGACTTTGTACTCCCCGCGAACTTGGTTGATGATAAGTTTAGAGTCACCATATGCCCGAGATTTTTAACGCCAATCTCATCGGCGAGTTGCATTCCAATCAAAAGGGCATTGTACTCCACTACATTGTTGGAACAAGGCTCGGTTAATGAGAAGGCTCAAGGAATAACATAGTTCTGTGGGGAGACGAGTACTACCCCCACTCCTGCTATGATATGTCCTTTCGGGCCTGTTCTCGATGCACCGTCGAAGAAAAGTTGCCACACTTGTCTTTCAAAAGATGTCTGGGTTAGGCAAACTTCAGCGACCTCGTCTGGGAGATCCTCGTAAAGTTCGGTTGCCCTCGGATCTGGATGCTCAGCCAGGAAATCCGCCACCGCTTGTCCCTTCACGGCTTTTTGTGGTAAAAAACGCATTTCATATTGGAATAGCAGTATGGCCCACGGCCGTTTTAACGACGATGACTTTGTTATGAGTAGCCTCAAAGGGTTAACCTTTGATATGACGTTTATAGTTTGGCCTACCAAATAGTGTCGAATTTTTTGAACAGCGAACACTAATGCCAAACATTCCTTCTCGATCGGGTTGTATCGATGTTCGGACCCGATCATAGTTCTACTCAAATAATAGATTGCTTGCTCATATCCTTGATCATTGTTCTGGGCTAGTAAAGCTCCTAGAGAATGATCCATTGCTCGGACGTATATCAGGAAAGGTTTTCCAGACACCGGAGTTGTAAGGACTGGTGGTTGTGTGAGGTATTGTTTAATTTCCTCAAACGCTTGTTGGCAAGCATTGTCCCAAATGAACGAGATACCCTTTTTCATTAATTTGGTAAAGGGTTGGCATCTTCTGGAGAGATTTGAGATGAACCTTCGGATGTGTGCCAATCATCCTTGCAATCCCCTAAGTTCTCTGAGATTCTGCGGAGGTTGCATCTCCTGAATGGCGTGAACTTTTTCCGGGTCCAAATGAATTCCTATGGAAGTTACCACAAACCCTAGGAATTTGCCACAGGCCACCCCCAGGAAGGATTTGGTGGGGTTCATCTTCAACTGATGGGCCCGCATGATGTCAAAGATAGCCTTCAAATCGGCTATGTGATCACCTTTGGCGCGGCTTTTTACTGCAATGTCGTCAACATAACATTCCACCGTTTTACGCATGTGCTAGTGAAAAATGACATTCATGGCCTCTGATATGTAGTCCCCGCATTCTTCAGTTCGAAGAGCATGATGGTGTAGCAGTATACCCCCAGTGGTGTCCTGAAAGAAGTATGTTTTCATCATCAGGATACATTTTGATTTGGTTATACCCCGAGAATCCATCCATGAAGGACATTCAATCGAATCCACACGTATTGTCAATCATTACATCCGTGATTGGTAGAGAAAATTCGTCTTTGGGACAGGCCTCGTTTAGATCACGAAAATCAATGCAAATCTGGATCTTTCCATTCTTTTTGGCAACGAGGACGATATTGGCTACCCAATCAGGATGTTGTTCTTCCCTAATGAAGCCAGAGTCTATAAGTTTTTTAACTTCTGACTGAATTGCCTCCATTACATCTGGACGGAACCGTTGCTGCTGTTGTTTGACTGGCTTTACGTCTGAATTAATGTTGAGACGATGCATAGCCACTCGAGGATCAAGTCCAGGCATATCCTCGTAATTCCAAGCGAAAACATATATTTATTCTCGCACAAGAGATATTAAATCTTCTTTCTCGGAGGGCGACAAGCTTTCGCTTATAAAGATGGGCTTAGGATTAGCCTCATCTCCTAGATTAATCTAAGCAACCTTATCCTCCGTGGGTGGCTCGCGCTGTTCAAAGCAAGTATCCTAAAGAGCATTTAAGTGTTTGATCCAAGGATCTATATCAGATTAGATCATTTCTTCATCTCTATCTTCCAGGTGGCTGGTTGAAACTATATTCACTGAAAGCTCTCGGAAGATGTTGCCGACACTAACATCTGACTCCCACGATGACGTGCCCGATGAGTAATTATGGCATAATGACTCTTCGGATTCAGAAGCTGATGGGATCGGAGTTGACACATAGTCCAACCCCCTGCGAATTCGATGATAATAATCAGATGTTTTCCCTTTTGGAATGAAAGATCGGAGTAGTGTTCTCCTTCCTTTGCCGAAGTTCAACCCAGGTCCATTTGTCAGATCATACCCCATACTTTCCATCATTCTGAGTACATTTGGCTCATAATGAATGAATTGAGGGTTCCTTCTCGCTTTCTGATTCTTCACGAGACATCGGTTCGGATTTGATTTGTCCGAAAAGAATTGGTTTTGGCCTTTCCGTCTTACTGGAACCATGAATATTGATTCTTGCGCATCACCGGCATCTTGGTACGTTTTGAAGGATGATTTCACTAGTACATGCAATGATGTTAAAGTATCCATTGCCGACCAGAGGTCATCATCTACTTCAGTATTAGTGTCTGACGACACTGAATCAGAAGCGAACACAGAAAGATAAGCCAAATCTAATTCTTCATTAATATACCATCCGCCTACATCATTGGCGATGTTATCAACATCGAGCTTATTAGTGCTCGTTACAAGTGGATCTAGTTCCCACATGCACTCTTCTTTCTCCAGCTCGGTGTCAACTTCGTTACCAGAGTCCGGCTCTTCTGGTTGCAGGATCTCATTTGTTTCCACAGAGTCCCGGTACAGGAGAGAGTCTGTGAAATAGTTCTCGACTCCCTTGAACGGATGCCTTTCGACAATCAACGTTCGTACCTTTTCACTCCTGTCGATGTATTTCATGACTTGGTGGAGAGTGGAGGGAACGATGGAATTACGATGAATCCATGGTCGTCCCAGCAGCAAATTGTATGAGGTGTCGGCGTCGATCACGTAGCATGTCACTTCCGACTTTAAGTCCCCAATTTGGCATTTGAGCTTGATCTTCCCCATTAGACGGGTACCATTGGCATTGAACCCATAAATGGTCGTCTGGGTGGTGCTCAACCGGTTGGTAGGAACCCCTAAAAGTTGCATGACCCGGCGAGGCATAATGCTCAATACAGATCCTGGATCTACCTGAATGTGGCTTACTTCAGATGATCCGATGTACCCTGTGAAGTATAGGAGTCGATCATGTTTTTTTTAACCTGCATATCATCTGTCGTGAAAATGACGCAGGGAGCATTTTGGGAGGCGTGGAGGCAATCCTCTACATCTTCCTCCCGTGGTCCAACTGGCACCTGGGTCATGAAATCCTCAGCTTCAGCTAGAGCCTCTCTCAAAGCCTCTCTGGTTGACTTTGATAGCCTCAGGAGCTTGTAAAGAGTAATTCGGGCCGGGATATTGGCCAGTTGAGTCAGGACGTCAAAGCAGTAAGGTGTTGTGGATCCTTCCGCGATGTCTTTTGAGAGAGCTTTAGAAAACTGAAGCTCTTTCTGTCTCTTCACGGGTTGTTTTGTGGAGGACTTGGCTGACTCTGTAGCGGGTTTTGGAGGGATTGTCGCCATTTCGTCATACTTTTTCAAATATGACTGGCCCGAACGAGTTTCCGTCACAAGTTGGTTGGGTTCTGCAGTGAGAACTATTGTTTCCTCTTCTGAATCAGTCAGTAAGGGAACATCAGTTTCTGCTTCGCGGGAAGAAACACACACCACATTGCAGGACGAAGCCTTTGCCTTGCCTTTGGACCTTCTGCTGGTAACAGTGGTCCATTGCTGGCCATCCATAAGGTCAGGATGAACCCACATAATTTCTCCCTGAGGTGTAGGGACAGGTATAAGACCCTTCTCTGGCTGATGGTGTGGGTCTATGTTGATCATTCTTAGTTCCCCTTTTGGGATGGGGACTACTCCAGAGGGTGTTGGAGGTTGTCTTCCAAACTAAAGGAATGATGTCATATTAGCCGTCACTTGCTTCTACTCTGGATGAAGTTTTAGTACCTCTGCGTCAATCAGAGCCTGAAGGATGTCTTTGAAGACATAACAGCTCTTGGTGGGGTGTCCCAGCATCCTATGATACAGGCAGTAGTTGGGATTATCGGTTTTACCAACTTCTTCAGGGCGCCTAGCTTCGGGAAGCTTTAGTCTGTTGCTCTTGTTAAGTAATTTGAACAGCGAGTCAATATGTTCGTCCTTGAAGGAATACTGCTTGCTGGTGCGCGGCTGACTTGAAGAGCCATTTCCCTTGACCGGTCGAGGTTGACAAGGGATTTGGTCTCTGTCGCCAAGTTATCCTTCCTTTTTGTTTGAAGGGATATGTCTGGCGCACGCCTTGTCGACTTTTCAGGTCTGGGTTTGTTTTCTTCTGCCCTAACCCTGGCGATAATTTCTTCAGCCTGTTCACCTTGTTGGATAAATTATTCCAAGTGCGACTTTCAGCAACTCCTATTTAGGCGAGGAGTGAAGTTTGTAGATTGTGGCGGCATGTTTCCACCAGGGTGACCTGGGTCATACCGCTTGGACATCGGAGTGCTACATTCTGAAATCTTTCTACAAATGATTTGACGGACTCCCCTTTCGCTGCTTTGTAGCCAAAAGAGTATGCATTGTGACCTCTGAGTCATCTTCAAAGAAGCATGTCAGGAAGAGCTTCTCCAAATCGCCCTAATTTTTTATGGAGCCTTCCGGGAGCTTCATGAACCATTCAAAGGCGAGCCCTTTAGGGTGCCGATGAACAAATGTGCCAGGATGGTATCGTTATCTACCACATTCCTCGTCTGAGACTTAAAGTAGTAGATATGTTGGTTCGGTGACCCTTTACCGTCAAATGCTTGGAGGGTCGGAGCTTTGAACTTGGGAGGGTATGGAACAAGGTCCCACTCGGTTGGATATGGCCTCTCCGCTTCTTGGAGGCCTTTCCGATTAGTAAGGGCCTCGAGACGTTGCTCTAATTGATTCATTCTTTTAAAATGAACCCCTCCATGGTCTCGGTTGTCTTTTCCTGAGATGAGGATTTAGACGAGCCAGAAGTAGATTGCTCTTTCTCCTCAATATGTATAGAAGATGAGCTTTCTCCCTCTTTACGTTTGCCTTTAGACTTTTTAGAGGAAGCTTTGTCGGTTGACTTCCTCTTGTCTTCAAACAATTGTGCCAGCATCTGCTTGAGGGTATCGATAGATTCTTGTTGAGCACGAATCATCTCGAATTGTTCCTTCTGGACCTGGGCTTGCTGTTCCAAGCGCCTGGCTGTCTCCTCAGGATTATTTGTCATGTATATAAAGGCTTCATTCTTATGGAAGAGTTCGAAGCCTGTGACTCTGCAATAGCGGAATGCGAGTCATTGACTTCAATGCCCCGAGCCAGGGCACTATAATTGATCGGGGTAATTACCCCAGTCTGAGTGTGAGTATGTCAGTACACTCCTTCTGGTTCTGTGTCAGACTCGTCGGAGTTGACCACAGGTTGCTTTTCCCTACTCCTGCTTGTCATGTTTGCAGTGATTTCAGGGTACTCAGTGTCAGAGAAAGTCCTCCTTTGTGGGAGCGATTTCTTTTAGCTGATCGGGGAGTTAGAGTCAGCTGTCTGAATCTAGACTGCTGGCTTGCACGTGGACTGCAGTGGCACTCAGAGAGCATTGTAATAAGCTGTTCGCAGTAACACGATGGAGTGATCCGACTAGCACTTCTCTTCCTTGTCAAATAATCCATTAGATCCGTGGGAAGGGGATCGAAGAGATTAGCCTCGGATTGTCGAGGGCTTTTCAACTTGCGAGAGTTCTCCTTGCTTCGCAAAGCTGAGACGCAAGGTTCTGAGACATGGGGCTCATGAACGCAGCTCTCGCGTTGCGGCTCTGAAACGCGAGTCTGGCGTCTCTGGTGAAAAGAGACGCGGCTCTCGCGTTGCCGATTATCGCATCTGGGTAGAGATGCTTGAGAAACGCAGGGCTGCTGGGTCCTGCGTACAGATGCACGGGTCTCATGTCTTTGATAAAGAGCACGAACTTCGCGTTGACATTTGGGAAGCGGTGCTTCAGAAATGCGAGCTTGGTGAATCTCACGTTTAGGTTGCCAAACGCAGACTTCACGTGTCTGATATGGTCCAGAAGAGACGCCGGTCTGAACTTCGCGTCCTACCTCTGTTGGACAAATAGTTGTTCCAACTTGTAGTTGACGCGCATGCCGCCTCTGTCGCCGCTCGGCATTCCGGTTACGTCGTATGGGTTGAAAGGAACTCCGGTAACCCGGCGCTGAGGAAAGGGATGAACAGGCTGAACATCAGGAACGTTAACCACGCGGGTCTCATGGGAGACGTTGGCGCGGGCGTTACGCGTGATGCGATTAGCCACGACATCCTTCTCACCAGTAGCGTCTGAGAGAATCTTAGAGCGGACTTGAGAGCAAGTCCCCGAAGAGACTTTTCGGTAGACCCGCGCCTTTGGGCTCATGGAGCCAGAAGAGAGGAACTCTTCATATTTCGCCTGGTCAAATTCTACGACAAGTGATTCGACCGTTTTTCCTATACAGGTGACATCACCTTGCGCCACAACTTGCTCTCAGTAGAGAAAGTAGTCCCCAGCAGAGTCGCCATCTCTTGTTTGGTGGGAGAAAGTTCCTTGTAAAATTTTCTTAAATCAAATGAAAAATTACAACAGATTAACACTCCGACTACAAGAGAGGGAAGATGTTTAGACTTGAATCTCCCCTTTGTTTAGTGCTGGGTTCTTGATGTGGTGGTGGAAAGTGAATCTTATTTTTCGTTGATCAGATGAACGTCAGGACCTCTTGGGAATCCTCTCTTTGGATAGCAGACGGAGTAACACAGCTCCTGTCGATTAGGAATCTCAAAGAGATTGTAGGCAAAAATTAACTTGTGCGCAGCAAGTTATTCGAAGAGTTGAACTCTCTCTTTCTTTTCGGTGGAAGTCTTGGTGCTTCTACAGCTCACTGGCGAAATTCTTCTCCAAGAATTATCTGATCAACCGACCCCTTCTCCCTAGCAAATGGGGCTACTTATAGAGGTTTCAGGGGTGAACGTGCCCCCTAAAAACGCTCCATAATGGGAGGTTAACTTCCTCATTATGTGGGCAGTAATTGACCCAATAACGAGGGCAGTTATAACTGAGACGCAGGTTTCAACCCTCACGTCTTGGTGCTGCAGTGATGCTGAGACGTGGGTTTCGACCCTCGCGTCTTGGTGCTGCAGTGATGCTGAGACGCGGGTTTGACCCTCGCGTCTTGGTGCTGCAGTGATGGCTATGATTAGCCCTGCGTCTGGAGTTTGGACTCTGCTTTTTGTTGACTTGTCTTTAGTGATTTTTGGACAGTCTACACACCCACCCTCCTAAATAAATAAATAAATAAATAAATAAAATTCTTGTGCCCACCTCCCTCTCCCTCTCAAATTCCCCATCAGATTTCAAAAGCCTGGTGCCTCCTCGACCTCGCCTTCAACATGTTATTGGAGCTCTGTTCGTTGGCACCGACGTCACACGAGCTGTAGCGGCAACAACAATGGGTTGCAGCGCGACCTCTGCTCCAAACAGAGCAACAACAAGCTCCGACTGGAGGGCAAATGGAGCTCAGTGGCGGTGGTTTGATTTTAGAGCTCAGTGGCGATGGTTGGGATTTGGGATCTCGGTGGCGCTAGAACAGAGATGGCGTTCAGGTACTTTGGCAGTGGCGGTGGTGACAATGGATCTTATGGTGCTCGGTGGCTCGCGGTGCTTGGTGGTGGCGGTGGAGCTCGTGGAGATGGAGCGGTGGTTGAGCTCGTGGGAGCGACGAAGCTCATAGTTAGGATTTGGGAGCGATTGGATTTTTTTTGGGAGTGTAAAGATTGGGTTTATAGTTTGATGATGACGATGTCGGTCACCTAGAGGGGGGGTGAATAGGTGACGTGATAATCTAATGCCAAACAAATACGGAATAAAAACACATTATGCAAACTAAAATTATTATACTAACACACAAAGTATAATCAAAGAGTGAAGCCGAATTCCCGCTGAAGGCTCTAGAGTATCTCTTCAGGATTCCTTTAGATTAAGAGTTGAGATGCTACTATAACTCTCTTGGTTGAATGCTAGTGTGAGCACAAATACAAAAAATATCAAGCATGTAAAGATGTGAACAATAAGATAGCATGTAAGATATCAAACAATCTCAAACATATATATCAATTACACATAAGTAAATATCAAGCATATAAAAGATGTAAACGATATAAGCATGCAAGATATAAACACAAGTGAGAGAGAGATAAATAACCACAAGTACAGGAGAATTATTTTGAGGTTTGAGCCACTTGCTTTACGTCCCTTCCTTCACCGCAAGGAAGGATTTCTATTAAAATCTATTCCGCAAGATCATTTGGTACTGTAACATCTACAATGAGTTCCCTCATGAACTCTTGGACCCGCAAGTCTCTCACTTGTTCCCGCAAGAACAATACACCACACGAACCCGCAAATTCGCCGAAGCCATAACCTCCAACTTCTCAAATTACAAATATGAAAAACTTTGTGATCATTTATTGATCACAAACAAACTCTCTCACATATAAGGATAATATAGGATAGATATGACTATGAAAAAATCAAACTTGTGTGAGAAAAATTAGATTGATTTGGAAGTAAAAAATACAAGAAATTCTTTTGATAAAGTCAAGAGATGCGCTCTTGATAAACTCTCTTTAGATGTGGAAATGAAACTCTAAAATTTTGTTGAAAAAAATTCTGTGAAAGATAGGAGAATAGCTCTAGAAAATATTTCTAAAAATCTTAACAAAAACTGGCACAAAAGACCTAAATTTATAGGCTGCAGAAAACTAGCCATTACGGGCCAGGATGACTTGTCGGTCGATTAGCCGGTCGACCAACCAACGATCAAATTTATTGCCGTTGGGGTTGCCGGTCGACCAGGCAGTCGACCGCTCCCCAAGACATGCTCTGTCGGCCGATCGGTCGGTCGACCGCGACCCAACAGAGACTTACTGTCTCTCAGTCGGGCGACGATCTGGGCTCGTGCATGTTGTGCACGTTGGTCAATCACTCGATCGATCGAGCCTGCTTTCGATTGAAAGGTCGATCGACCGCAAGCAGCTCCAAAACCAAATCTTTCAGGGTTTTTAGAAATCCTTTTAACTTCATTTTAAATCCCATCAAAATCACCATAAATTCACAAAAATAAGTTCATGCAAACACTTTGAAGTACAAATATGCGTGATCAAAAATCAACACATATTACAAACAATTGAACTATTTTTTAGGCATAGAATTTAAGTATTAAACAAAATCGATATTTTCCAAAACTTAAACTTTGAAATGAAAAACTGATTTTTTTCAAAACTTGCACAAATAAAAAAAAAAAGATATTTAAACATTTTTGAAGCAAAATGTGTTTGGAAATGATCCAATACACATAAAGAATTATTTTTGACAATAAGTTCAAAATAAGTTTTGATAAATACAAAACTTTAAACACATGAATGAAACTCATCAAAATAAGTTATTTAAATAATATGAAATAATAGTGTTATAGATGAAATCCAGTACACATATAAATCAAGTAAACTTGTTTTGATGAAATCTATTCATGAAAACAAAAGATGTATTTTTGAAACTCAACCGGTTAAACTAAAACGAAAACTAGATTTTTCAAGAACTAAAACTTATGAAAGTTATAAATAATTTGTGTGTGCGTATATATGAGCTTGAGCAATCTACAACTAATCTATCATTTATATTTTATCCTAAAATAAAAATCTTAAACTTACAAACATAAACTCAAGTCTTGAAAATCTTCTCTTAAAAATCTTCTTCTCTATCTTCACTTGATCCAAACTTGATCCATAAGTTAGACTCCTCTATTGAGTACTTGAGACGATTTTGAAGCGCGAGCTCTTGAATCAACACGTGCTAGTTTCAAAACTTGACTTTGAATCTTTTATTGAAGTTAAACACTGACAAGATCTTGATTGAATATCTGAAACTTAATAAACAGAAAATCATTAGTACTATAACTACATCAGTTAATCATCATCAAAACTAGAGTGATGGGCATTTGGGCCAACAATTTCCCCCTTTTTGACGATGACAAAACTCATGAAGTTATATATGCAAGGATTAAAGATAAGCTTCATAGAAACTCCCCCTTAACTCATGTATAGCAAAAACATAAAGATATTCAATTAAGCATTAATACCAAAAGAAAGGATATGCAATATAGGAACTCTAAATATCTCTCCCCCTTTCTTAAACATAAAAGCATATATGTGCATAAACACCAATAAAACATGTATATATAAACTCTACTAAATTTCTCTCCCGCCTTTTGTCAATTCATCAATAAAGGGTATAGAAAACAACGCAAAATGTATATGCGATATAAATTCATGAATAGGAGAGACGTCAAGTTACCTCCCCATGCATACTTGCATTACATAGAGAAGAGACGACTAAACCCTAATCAATATAAGCAAAGTATAAAATGTATAAATGGAGATGTTAAACACTCCCTACACACGTGTACTATATAAACTAAAGAGGTCAAACTCTTCTTTTTATACTATACTCAACATGAATCTATACGTAGAGGAGATGTTAAGCTCCCCTTACATATAAGCAATACATATCAAAATAAATTTAAAAAATACTTAAAATAAAATTTATGCTATTTGTAAATATCAAAACAAATTTTGATAACTAATTGAACTAAATTTTGATACCAATCGACAAAACAAATTTTTGGTACTTAAATTTTTTTGATAAACTGATAGAAAATAAACTAAGAGATACCACTTGTAAATACCATTAGCAGATACCAATTTTGTAATAGAGATACCAATTGTAAACAATTGATATCAATATGAAAAAATAATCATTTTCTTAAACATAATATTTTTCTCAAAAAGAAAGAATTTTCTCACTCTTTTTGAAATACCAACAAAACTTATGCGTAAGCTTGTAAAGATACCAATTAAAAAACCAATTGGCATTAAAAACTAAATCAAACTTAACATAAAATAATTTGTGCTATAAAATATATATGTATAGACATTTTAAAACTAGCACAATAAATCATAAATATGTATATATGATCAATTTAAATATCAATTAAAATATGATGCATACATATATAAAAAATAAGTATGAGTATACAAAAATCAATTTTCATGATATGTATGTGTATAACTCATAACTATCACCTTATCATGCATATATTTAAAGAGATTTTCAATGAGAGCATACAAGACATGGTCGCCCAACTAACCGCTCTTTGAAGGTAGGGTTTTCAAAAATAAGATTTGAAAATAATTTTAGATTAGTTTGAAAACTCTATCAATTGAAGAATATGAAACTAGTTTTAAGATAATTTTGAAAATTAGTATGAAATCATTTAAGTAAGAAATAAAAACAAACTTTATTCCATGAAAACATGCTAAGTTACACGAGAATTGACACTCAAAAATCTATGAAGCACATATATGAGCTCATGAAAACAAAATCATGAGTAAACATAAAGGTGAGTGCACAATAATCATGTGAATAACATATTCATGAAATAAATCAATAAGGCTCAAATCAAAACTCATATGAAATTCTTTTTTCTCAAAAACACGATATATCATATAATCATGCAAGAATCATCAAAACTAGGACATATAATGTGCAATCAAACATAAAATGAGTACACAAAAGAGATGAAATATGTGAAGCATGAAGAGAAAGTTTAATTCAAAAATTGTACATGTATAACACAAGTTTTATCAATATTTACATATCAATACATAATATAAACATATAAATCAATATATGTTTTGACTAAAGCATATAAAAACATGAATCAACTAAAAGAAATAGGCATGTAAATCCATTTGAAAATATGAACATTATTTTCAAAAATACTTGCATAGTTAGGTAACCAATCAACTCAACTATAAGTACAAAACAAAATATGATAGAGTCTAGGTTACTTACACTAGCATATAAGTATTTCAAAAAAATATTTTGAAAGTGGAGGATGAAATGGTTACCAATACTGATGTAGCTAATCCATTTCTTCAAAACGAAGTGATCCTCCCATCATACTTTCTTGATAGTGATGTATCAATTTGGTTTGACCTTCAAACTTGAAATGCATCTACTATCAAGGCACCAATCCTCTCACGTCTTATGAGAGCCCACACCTACATCAAAAATAAGTGGTGAAGATTTTAGTACTCATATCTTTTTGGATCCACTGGGGTAGTGGTATAGGACACCTAAACATTCTTATTTGCAAAATTTAAAGAATTTAATCTATCAAAATAAAATATTACAAGATGACCTTTGTGGTCACAATGTGTACATGTATACACTCTAGCATACATGTGAGTGGTAAGTGCATGAACATGGTGTGCATGTGTATGCCGTGGGGTATGTTCATGAATATATGAAATTTGTTTCTTGCGAAATATGGATTTCAATTTAGAATGATTAAATGCACATTGGCTCAAAGTGGAACCCAAACAATCATTGTTCTTCTTCAAAATACATATATCATTTTAAATTTTAGAAGAAAAAATATGAACATGAGAAACAACATCCTTTTTCTTTTTATAAATATAAATATTTTCTTTTTCTTTCAAACATTTTTCATTTTCAAAAAATCATTATCCTTCAAAACAATCTCTTTTTATTTAGAAATTAAATTAATTTGTTTTTACAAAGATTTATTTTCTTTTGAAATAATTTCAAATTCAATTTGAAAAGAATCCTTTTATTTTAACAAATAATTATTTTCTTTTTTCAACTTATTATTTTCAATTTTTAATAAATCATATTTTCATGAAGTTTTTGACAAAATAAAGCAAGGTCATCATATGACATTTCATTATCACTATCAAGCTCGGAATCAGAGTTTACCTCAAGAGGGTCATCCCCCGTAGACCATATAACACATGTTGGAAGCATCACTCCTTTATCCAAGACACTCTCCTTATCATGTGACGTTTGTTCATCGAGAGTGATGTGAGTGTTCCATACTACAAAAGCTGAATCAAAATAGAAACCTTAGATAAATAATTATCAATTAGGGTTGACTTTAAAGCATTGATGACTTTTATATTAGTCTCAAGATATTTGCCATTTATAAAATATGAATTTTTAATGGTGGCAAGATAAACATGAATCCCTAGGGTTTTGAGTTACATAGACATCTAACTTTCCAAGTTTGAAATTTAAGAATGTCAAACATAAGAGGTGCAATGAAATCCATGTGAGTGTACAAATATTGTTATTAGAAAAAAAGATTTTAACTCTAGGTTGTTAGACCCGAATCAAGAGCACTAAGCTCTGATACCACTTATTGGTCACTTAGAAGGGGTGAATAAGTGACATACTAATTTTATGCCAAACAAATGCGGAATAAAAATAAATTATGCAAACTAAAACTATTATACTAACACACAAAGTATAATCAAAGAGTGAAGCCGAATTTCCGGTGAAGGGCTCTGAACTATCTCCTCAAAATTTCTCTAGATTAAGAATTGAGGTGCTAGTATAGCTCTCTTAGTTGAATACTAGTGTGAGCACAAATACAAACAATATCAAGTATGTAAAGATGTGAACAATAAGAGAACATACAAGATATCAAACAATCACAAACATATATATCAATTACGCACAAGTAAATATCAAGCATATAAAAGATATAATGATATAAGCATGCAAGATATAAACTCAAGTGAGAGAGAGAGATAAGCAATCACAAATACGGGAGAATTATTTCAAAGTTTGAGCTACTTTCTCTATGTCTCCGCCTTTACCGCAATGAAGGATTTTCACTAAAATCGATCCCGCAGGATCACTCGATGCCGCAACACCTACAACAAGCTCCCTCAAGAACTCTTGAACCCGCAAGTCCCTGACTTGTTCCCGCAAGAACAATACACCACACGAACCCGCAAGTTCGCCGAGGCTACAACCTCCAACTTCTCAAATTACAAATATGAAAAACTGTGATCACAAATAAACTCTCTCATATACAAGGATCATATAGGATAAATATGGCTATGAAAAGCTCAAACTTATGAGAGAAAAATAAGATAGATTTGAAAGTGAAAAACAATAGAATTTTTTTTGATAAAGTCAAGAGATACACTCTTGATAAACTCTCTTTAGATGTGGAAACGAAGCTCTAAAACTTGTTGAAAAACTTTTGTGAAAGATAAAAGATTAGCTCTAGAAAACACTTCTAAAATCTTAAAAAAAACTGGTCCAAAAGACTCAAATTTATAGGCTATAGAAAACTAGCCGTTACAAGCCAAGATGACCTGTCGGTCGACCAGCCGGTCGATTGACCAACAATCAAATTTATGACTGTTGTGATTGTCGGTCGACCGTTCCCCAAGACATGCTCTGTCAGTCAATTGGTCAATCGACCGTGACCCAACAGAGACTTATTGTCTCTCAGTCGGTCGACTGACGCGGTCGACCGATCTGGGCTCGTGCATGTTATGTTGTGCACGTCGGTCAAGCCCACCTTTGGTCGATCGATCGGTCGACAGCAAGCAGCCCCAAAACCAAATCTTTCAGGGCTTTTAGAAATCCTTTTAACTTCATTTTAAATCCTTTTAAATCCCATAAAATCTCCATAAAATCTACAAAAATAAGTTCTTGTAAACACTTTGAAGTACAAATATGTGTGATCTAAAATCAACATATATTACAAATAATTAAACTATTTTTGAGGCATAGAAATTTAAGTTTTAAACAAACCGGGATTTTCCAAAACTTAAACTTTGAAAATGAAAAACCGATTTTTTTAAAACTTACACAAATACAAAAATAAGATATTTAAACACTTTTGAAGTATAGTGTGTATGAAAATGATCCAATACACATAGAGAATGAAATATGCATATTTTTGATAATAAGTTTAAAGTAAGTTTTGATAAATACAAAACTTCAATCACATGAATTAAACTCATCAAAATAAGTTTTTTAAACAATATGAAACAATAGTGTATATGAATGAAATCTAGTACGCATATAAACCAAGTGAACTTGTTTTGATGAAATCTATTCATGAAAACAAAAGATATATTCTTGAAACTCAACCGGTTAAAATGAAAATAAAACTAGATTTTCCAAGGACTAAAACTTATGAAAGTTATAAATATTTTTTTTTGTGTGTGTATGAGTTTGAGCAATCCACAACTAATCTATATTTTACATTTTATCCTAAAATAAAAATCTTAAGCTTACAAACATAAACTCAAGGCTTGAAAATCTTCTCTTAAAATCTTCTTCTCCATCTTGACTTGTTCCAAACTTGATTCATAAGCTAGACTCCTTATTGAGTACTTGATGAGATTTTGAAATGCGAGCTCTTGAATCAACACATGCTAGCTTCAAAATTTGACTTCAAATCTTTTATTGAAGCTAAATACCGACTAAAATCTTGATTGAATATCTAAAACTTAATAACACAAGATCATTAGTACTATAACTACATGAGTTAATCATCATCAAAACTAGAGAGATGGGCCTTTGGGTCAACAGATGATGATGATAATTGTTTGAGTTTGAAATATCTCGACCTTTACAGTTTTGTGTTAGTGTAAAGATTCGATTTTGAGAAAATTACTTTTAAGTCCCCAATGAGTTTGACCTGTGTCAAAAACTCCATGGAGAAAAAAATCGTGTCAAAAAGTCGTTTCACCAAGTTTTCTTTGTTAACAGATCCCCGTCTTAATACATGGCTTGGTGATATTTGTATTGCCCATATTCCCATTACTTTAATTGACCCATAAGCTGTCATTTATTCTTTAATTGGCCCACGTGATGTACTATGGAGTTTTTGATGACAATTGCTCAAATTGTATTGCTTTTCAATTTCAAATTTTTGAAGCAATTATTTTGTTGTCCACTTTAATTGTTATTTGTCCACTTCAAATTTTAGTTAACTTGATCAAAATATTATAAAAAATTATTTAAATATTTAAAACATAAAAATAAATGAAAATAAAAAATAATTAATGACTTGTTTTATACATCATTTAACCTCTATTGTTCATAAAACAAAAATCATTTAACCTATGAATGTTTATTTATTTATTCACTTATTTGTTTGTTTATTTTTTATTAATTTCTATCCTACCCCCAATCTGTGAAGCATCTGATCTGTGAAGATCACAGCACTAAGCTTCTCCGACTCTAGCGAGCTCCATGAGTCTCCGCTGGTTCGTTGTAATCCTGAGCAGAGAATAATTTTTGAAACTTAGATACAAATTTTTTTTGGTAGTAAAGATTGTTTATCTTTTGCGGTCGTATATTTCAAAAGGTAGTCATGTTCCAAAATGTGGACATATATTCTAATAGTTGGACATATGTTATACCTGGCATTCAAGTTAACAAAATATGGACATATATTTTAATAGTTGGACATTTTTTCAAAATGTGGACATATATTCCTAAAGGTGGACATATATTAGAAAAAGTGGACATTTTTTTCAAAATGTAGATATATATTCCAAAATATATAGATAAATACAAAATAAAAATCTCACATTTTCAATGTGATTACTAAGTAGGATTAGTACCAAAGTTAGTATCCAAGTATAAATATTGGATAGTAATGAGAAAAAATGGCATATATTTCATAAAGTGGATATATTTGCAAAAACGTGGACATTTACTTGAAAATGTTGATATATACTCCAAAATGTGGACATTATTTTTCAAAATGTGGACATATATTCCAAAAGGTGGACGTATATCCTAATTTTTGGACATTTGTTTTTTCCAAAATGTGGATATATATTTCAAAATTTATAGATAAATACAAAATGAAAAATCTCACATTTGCAATTTAATTAAGTAGATTAGTTTCAAAGTTGGTACCAAAGTATATAAATTGGATAGTAATGAGAAAAAATAACATATATTTCACAAGGTAGGCATATTTTCGAAAATGCGGACATTTACACGGAAATGTCGACATATACTCCGAAATGTGGACGTATATTCCAAAATTTGGACATATATTCCTAAATGTGGATATATATTCCAAAATGTGGATATATACCTGAAAATGTGAACACAATTTCAAAAAAGTGGACATAATCATAATAAGGTGGACAAAATATTGGAGAATGGTGCTTTTAGCTTGTCCAAATAGGTAATAGGATATCACGTTGGGACATAAGTTCGCTTGAATGTCTTTACTTTTATGTGATCATCTAGGTAATTCAGTACGCTATACTGCACGACATAAAATAAGACCTTTAATGTCCACCTTAATCTCTTTGTGTCCACTTCATCAAATTCTGTCCAGCTTTTTTTTTATGTCTGCCTTACTCCCTTTCTGTCAACTTCATCAAATTCTATCCAACTTCTCTGTTATGTCCACCTTATCCTCTTTCTGTCCATCTTTCTCTTTTTATGTCCATTTTACTCCTTTTTTGTCTACATTCGTCAATTTCTATCCCACTTTCTCTTTTTCTGTCCACTTTTGTCAATTGCTGTCTATTTTTATACATTTCTATCTAACTTTTTAATGGTGGACAAAAGAGTTAAGAAAGTGGTTTAATATGTAGATAGAAATTAAAAGTGGACAGTATGATTCACAAATTTTTGTCCGTCTTTTTCTATCACAAACTCAAAAGTGGACAATATGCATCCGAGTTATAAATTTGTGATGAAATTATAATAAATAAATTCATCCGCTTTCGAGCTTTCACCTACGAGATTGTCGCAACGCCTCCAAGCTGGACAATTTATATTAATTTTTAGTATAATGCATATATTTTTAAATTAACAAAAAAAACAAACAAATAAGTGAAAATAAATTAATATATATTCATATGTTAAATGATTTTTGTTTTATAAACAATAGAGATTAAATGATTTTTATAAAACAAGTCATTAATTACTTTTTTTTAATTCACTTTTTTTCATTTTTTAAATATTTAAATATTTTTTAAAATATTTTGCTCAAGATAACAATAAATTTTGAAGTGGACAAATAACAATTGAATTGGACAGCAAAACAAGTGCTTCATAAATTTTAAACTGTACAGCAAAATAAGTGCTCCTTGAAAAATACAAAACAACTGTCATCAAAGAGTCTACAGTATAAAACAACAACAGAGGGGCATTTTGGTCTTTTCAAATAGAGCTGAAGACTCACGTGCCTACGCAAAACGTACCCGAGAGCTTGAATTAATTAATTCCTGTATTGTGAGACATTTTAACACCATTTTTTTCTCCAAGGAGTTTTTTACGCAAGTCACTCCCTAAGGACCTAAAAACAATTTTCCGTTGGATTTTTTTTTAAGTCTGAAATATTTTGAGTTTGATGATGATGATAATTTTAGGTTCGAATTCGAGATGATTTTGAGCTTCCGTAGCGGTCGGCGATGGCGTCATGGAGGAAGACGATGGAGCGATCCATGGGAGAAAGATGATGGTTGATGTTTTACTTATTTTTTAAAAAAATAAAGTTTTCATGTCAGTTTAAAACCGATGTGCTTGTCCCCATCTTACAACATCGGCGTCATAGACGTTAGTACATCATTTTGTTTTCACGTCGGTTCTAAACTGACATTGAAGCTCTTTTTTGTTATAGTGAAAAAAATATATTGCAATTTGTTGCATGCAATATTCCGGTGCATAGTTTCAGTCATTAAATTTATTTATAATAATACGAGATCCCAATTTTTATTATTTTATTTGAAAAAATGAATCATGAATATTTCTTATATTATAAAATTAATTGACAATTTTTCAGCATAAATCCACTAGGTACTATTGTTCTTAGTTTATTTTATATTTTCTAGCTATATCTTATTAAAAGATAATTAGCTAATGTTTGAGATATGTGTCAAATCTTTTTCTAAAAGTTATTAAAAATTTAGCAATTTAAAGTTAAAAAATTAATTATAAATCATTTTACACGTGGCAGTATACACTAACACAACTACTTGCCACAGGCAAGCTCACCGGTGATGGCCCCACCACCCCGGCGGGCCTAATCTCGGCCTCCCTGGCCCACGCCTTCGCCCTATTCGTCGCCGTCTCCGTGAGCTCCAACATCTCCGGTGGCCACGTGAACCCGGCCGTGACCTTCGGGGTCTTCGTGGGCGGCCACATCACCCTCTTCCGTGGGCTCCTCTACTGGGCCGCCCAGCTTTTGGGCTCCACCGTGGCCTGCCTCCTCCTCCGCTTCTCCACCGGCGGCCTCGCCACCGGCGTCTTCGCCCTCTCCGGCGTCAGCGTCTGGAGCGCCCTCGTCCTCGAGATTGTCATGACCTTCAGCCTCGTCTACACCGTCTACGCCACCGCCATCGACCCCAATAAGGGGAGTTTGGGGACCATAGCCCCCATCGCGATCGGCTTCATCGTTGGGGCCAATATGTTAGCCTGTGGGCCCTCCGATGGGGCCTCCATGAACCCGGCTGTGTCCTTTGGGCCGGCTCTTGTAAACTGGGAGTGGTCCGCAACCCACTGGGTCTACTGGGCCGGCCCGCTCATTGGGGGTTGGCTTGCTGGGCTCGTGTTCGAGATCTTCTTCACCTCTCACTCTCAAGAGCAGCTCCCCACCACTGACTACTGGTCAGCTGGTTTGAGGGTTGGCTGAGGTGGTGGTCCCTAGCTTTGTTTTTTAAATTGTGCATCCTTGTGATGTAACTTCTTGATTACTTTTATTTTTTCTCTAGCGTTGATCTTGTTGATTTGGGGTGTTTCTAAGCTTGTTGCTTAATTTGGGGTACCCACTCCTGGCCAAGTACTTTTTCATCTTTCTTTTCTGTTTATTTCTTTTCTTTTTTTAAAATTATAAAAGCACTTTTAAGACATTTGTCTTTAAGAAATTTTATATTTTGATATTAGTCTCTGGCGAATTATTATTTTGATATTTGTCCCTAACAGAATGAGACCTACTTGTTAAGAGTCGCTAATAAATTATTATTTGGTTATTAATCCCTTACAATATGAGACTAAAAGTTCCTAACAAATTATTGTTTGGATATTAGTCCCTAACAAAAAAAGACTCACTTGTTAAGAGACTCTACTGTCATCATCAGCAAACCCCTAGCCACTGACATCTAATGATCCTTAATGCTCTCTAGATCTAAGCACAAATAAACGAGATCTATAAAAAGTCAATCCCTGCCCTCCTCCAACCCCACGATAACCTGACCGCATAAGTCGACCTGCGAATAACTCTGCGTCATGGTCAAAGTTCCGAGAAGAGCAACGTCGGGGGTGATAGAGAAAGGTAAAAGAGAAAATAAAAATATATAAAGAAGCGGTGATTGGAAGAAATCAGTTTATACTGACGTAAATGAGGCTTAGCAAACAAAATCATGAAGTTTTTTTTTTTTAATTACGAAGTGAAGAAGGTGGCTGTTGCAAAATTTTTCTAAAACGCACCAAGCCCAAATTTTAAAATTATAGCCTATTCAGCCATTGATAGGACGAACCAATAAGGAAATCATAAAAAACAATTATCTCAAACCTAGAATGCATTTGAACATAATTTTACAGTCCTATCCACTGATCTGAATCCTTAATTTAAACTTAGTATGCTCTGACAAATTTAAAGCTAAAAAAACTTAATTTCTTTAATAATCAAATTGTTCTCATCATACGTTCGAACTGGTGATTTCTAGGGAGCAAACCTAGAGTCTGACCGATGGGCCACAGTTTGAAAAGCTTATTCATTAGCCGCCTTGCCCTGATTAATCAGATCAGAAACGGGCTGATCTAGCCCACAGAGTCAAGATGTTCCAGAAAAAGCCCAGATTGTCAGAATGGGCTGATCTAGCCCTCACCCACAAGGTTCCAGCAAAGGGCCCGAAATCAGTGTGAAGTCAAGAAAACGGCGATTCCCTCTCCAAACTTTATAAGAAAATTTTCAAGCAAAAAAAAAAAAAAAATGAGAAAAATATTAAACGGAATATTTACGGTCAGTTATTATATATAACTAGACCTTATTCTCTGTGCATCGCACGTGGAGTTGCGTTGAGATATTAATGTGCAAATATAATCATATATTGAATAGTGAATAGAAAAATGATAAACTTAAATAGAAAATTAAGGTAAAAACCCAAACAGTTTAAGTTTTTTTGATCAAATTAATTTTTCAATCTATATTTTATGGTCCATCTTGCTGCCCGGAGAGACTCGAGCACTCCCCAACATATTGCGTTTTAGGTAAAATTCACGTGTTATTCCCGTTTGAGTTCATCTGGCTAAGATGTAGAGTTCGAAATTTTACCTATAACACACCATTGAATTATTTATTTTTATTTTTCTTTCAGAGAATAACACCACACTCAGATGTTCAAACTGTTAACATTGAGATTTCTCTGAGAAAGATAATTTGGAAGGTAATAATCATTCCAGAAGCACTAAGCAAACAATCATGTTAAAATCAAATTTCTTTTAATTTAGCTTTAGAACACAATTGCTAATGTAGCAATTTCCCTTCAATATTGTTCTTTTATTTATTTATTTTGCCTAATAATTCTTAACTAAGGACAGAAGGTAATGACATAATTAGCCCTAATACAAGTGAAGATACTAGGGGGACGGATATTGCCACCCCAAAAAATGATGAAGGCACCCACCAAATATTTATAAATGCGCCATTATTTTTTTTGACACAGTTACCCTCGTGATAAAGTCTAAAATGTCCTTCACTCTCTTCTTCTTCCTTTTTCTTCTTCTTTCCTGGCAAATAGCGGTGAGCCCTCGTTAGCGCTCCCCTCCTTCCCCACCGCCTTCCCCTCGCCCGTGGCCCTCCCCCTCCCCGACGACCCCCTGACTTCCCTCCCTTCCCCTTCCCCTCCCCCAGATCTCTGTTCGGCCCACTCCGACTGAACGTTCGGTCTTTGTTGGCCGAACAGAGATAATTTATTCCGTCCGAACAAATATGATGTTCGGCAGCCGAATAGATCATCTCTGTTCGACCAACTCCGGCCAAACAAAGATATCTCTGTTTGGCCGGAGTTGGCCGAATAGAGATAAGGGAGGGGAGGGGAGGGGAGATCAGGGTGGGAGCGACGGCGAGGGAGACGGCGAGGGTGGCGGGGTGTCGACGAGGGGGACAACGGACGACGTCGGCTAATGAGAAGGAGAGAAGGAGGAGAAGAAGAAGAATGGGGGTACTTTTTCCATTTTGAATTTTGAAGGGGGGCCTTTATCATATTGGTGGGTGTCAGGATCTGATAGGTGCCTTTATCATTTATTGGGGTGGCAATATCCATCCCCACGTACTAGTAGCATCATCATACGGATAGCTGTAAGTTTGAGGGCACACATCCTTGAATATCTCAGAGTAATTTGTGGGGTTGCAAATTTTGGATCATTGAACTCTTCCGAACAATAATATTGCTTAGCTCCGAACGCTAGGCAGGCACTCTTTCACCATGTTGATCAAAATATTATTGCAAATAAGATCACATGCAAATAATAATTGCCTCTTTATCAATTCAAAAGGAAAGAAGGTTTAGGCATACTTGATTCTATCACGAAGTGATGCCAACGGTTGCATGATCTCGAGAACGCGGAGTTGAGGAAGGGGATTCTTCTCTCCAACTGACAAGTTCTCATGTTGATCTTTAGAGGAGATAAGAGGCCTCTAAGAGACAGATTAGGTCATGATGATTGAGAGGAAATCATATCCATGATATATATAACATCAAGGTGAAGCCTAATTCAACTCATCATAGATGTATGCCCTTGATTAATAACACGAGTTTTAAACGTGTAGATGAGTGTCATATCATAAATTAAATACACTCATGTTTAAGTGTAATTGATTGGGTCTAGACCCAAATCATTAGACTTGATCAATTCTTAAACAGGTCTAATAACATAGGTTATGCGGACGAGCGCAAATATCCAATTGATTTGATTAGGCCCAAATAAATTTAGACTTAAAATAAATAAAGTCTAGCAATCTCCTACTTGGGCCAAGCATGCAATATTTGATGGATGTTATGCATAACTTTATGGTACCAAAATTTTAACTGCTAACAAACCAACATTTCAAACCAATTTGGTCCATTAAATGTCTCTGTCACCGAACATGACAGTCGTTACCTTCTCATAATCGAGGTAAGACCTTTCACATCATGTTTCATAAAACTTAACAACATAAATCAAATATGAACGTATAGTATGAAAATGTCCTTTAATCAAATAAGATATATTTTCAATGGGTTCCCACTTTATGACTCCAACGAGTCTGATTTTATGATCCAACGACTCTAACTACTGATTTAATAAATTAAAATTCACAAAAGAAACTTAAGAAAGCAGTTAACAATTTTATTTATCAGAATCACCAAATGCATATATAGTGCACCCAGAAATAAAGTCTATTACATAAATCAAAATATTCACTCTCACTATACCAGGATATCTTCAAGACTAGACATCCCTATATGAGCAACATACACCAAGAAGACTTTAGATGGTAGCCCTTTAGTGAGTGGATCTGCAATATTAAATATAGTACTTATATGCAATATTAAGTATGGTACTTATACTATCAACAAATACAATGTGATTCCAAATTCTATTTTAACGATAAGAAACTTGATGTCGATAAACTTGACCTTTCTGAGCTCTTGTCATTCTTGTAATAGAGACCCGCAACTCTATTATCACAGTATAGTTGTAATGGTCTATCGATAAATCCACTAATTGGAGTTCGAAAACAAAGTTTTTGATCCATTTCGCTTGGTTCGAAGCTTCATAACAAGTAACGAACTAACTCTCCATCGTAGATGAAGCAACAAGCGTCTGCTCGACACTTTTTTGGAAAACTGCTCCTCTTATCGTCGGGAAGACATAACTTAAAGTGGATTTCCTACTGTAGATACATCTAGCAAAATCTGAATATATGTATCTGACCAGTTATAACTGATTGGATCTCCTGTAAGTAAGCATGTAGTCCTTGATCCTTTATAGATATTACATCACATTCTTGGCAGCCATCTAGTGATCAATCTCAGGATTGCACAAGTATCTGTCAAGTTTTTTAATGACATATGCTATGTCTGGACGGGTACAAACTTGAGCAAATATTAGACTCTCAACTGCAGATGAATGTGGGATATCTTTCTTTTACTCTTTTCGATAATTATTCTTTGCATATTGGAGTAGACTCAATTTATCTTCCTTAGTGACAGGTGTCTCGCCTGGATAGCAATTCTTCATGTCATATCTATCTAGCACCTTATCGATATAAATTTTTTGTAACAAACTTAATATTTTCATGTGTCCTGTCACGTTGAATCTAGATGCCCATCACAAAAAAAACATCTCCAAGGTCTTTCATTTTAAAGTTCTTTGAGATAAAACTTTTGGTCTTAAGTAGAAGATCTATATCATTACTTGCTAGTAGAATGTGATGCATATATAGCACAAGAAATATAAGTCTACTCTCTTTAAATTTGTGATAAATTCATTGATCGGATACATTTTTCTTGAAACCAAAACTGGACGTTACTTGATCAAATTTCAAATACCTTTGACGGATGTATGCTTTAGACTATAAATGAAATTCTTTAATTTGCAATTCAGATGTTGTGAATTTTTGGCTTTAAAGCTATCTGGTTGCACCATATAAATTTCTTTCTCAATGTCACTATTAAGGAAAGTTTTAACATCCATTGGTGTAACTCCAGGTGGAAGTGAGCCACTAGTGCCATGATAATTTTAAAAGAATCATTCATGAAAATCAGGGAGAAAGTCTCTTTATTGTCAATGCCCTCTTTGAGTGAATCCCTTTGTGACAAGACAGACCTTATATCTTTCGACATTGCCTTTCGAATTTCACTTGGTTTTGAATACCCATTTACAGGTAATTGGTTTCTTTCCTTTTGGCAACTCTATTATATCTCAAATATCGTTGTCCTTCATTGAATTCTAACGCATTCTTTATGGCATTTGACTACTTAGTGGAGTGAACACAGAGTTTGGCCTCATTCAAGGATGTGGGGTCATGAATGAGTATACAAATAATTAAATATTATATAAATTAAGTGTATAACTCATTTTTATCACCAACCTACATGCACATGTCAAATGAATAGTCAATTGAAATTATACAAGATATGATCACCCAACCAACTGCCCACAATGGGTAGGCATTTTCAAAATAACTATTTGGATATGGTTGAAAATAGTTTAAAAATAGTACCATTTGAAAATAGTTTGATTAAAAAATTCAAAAAGGTTACATGCATATATGCAAGAATCATCAAAATTAGGATATACACATATAACTTAATTAGAATTGAGTACATAAAGGATATGAGTTAAGTTTGACATAAAATTAAGAGTGTATCTTAAAAGTTATATAAGTATATCACAAGTTCTAACAAAAACTTACATTTAAACATATAAATAAAATATGAAAACTATGATATGCTAAAAATTATCCAATTTAAAACATATATAAATATAAGATGAAAGGTAAAGATAGTTACCAATACTGATAGAACTAATATCTATTTCTCCAAGCTAAGGTGTTTTTTCACCTATATTCTTTAATAGTGATGCACCAAATGTTTGACCATTAAGTTCCGATTGCATTCACCATCAAGGTACCAAACTCTCTCACGTTTTGAGAGAGTCAACACTTACATCAAATACAATTGGTGTAAATTTTGGTACCAAATCTTTTTAGGTCCTTGAGGGTTAGTATTTCGAACTCAAATATTCTTAGATGCAAGATTTAATCTATCATAGCAAAGGTTAATATAATGGCCTTTGCGGCAAGTATACATATTAACATGAGTGTGAGCACAGTGTGCTTGTGTATGCTGTGGAGTATGTGCATGCACTTGAGGAGTATGTTTGTGTATCCAGTTGTTGGGAGTGAGCCTGTGCTCGGCCACACTGTGTAAGGGCAATTGTTCTTGAAGGTGAATGTTGTTGAATCCGCAACTGAATATTCCAACGATAAATGTTTCTAAGAAATGTGAAACTGTATTTCATCGAAGAGAAAATAATAAAACCATTTCTGCATGAAATGTACCTTGGATGAGAATTGCAACGAAGAAAGCAATCGTAGCAAACACCATCTTTCTCCACGAGAGAACTGGATCTTGGTGGCTTGAAGAGAGAACTGGGGAAGAGATTGGGGTCTCTTAAAAGAGAGAGGGAAGCAGCCCAAATGGAGAATTTGGGTACATGCAAGGCTAACACGAGGAGTGCTTTGTGAATCTCTTATGTTTGTTGACTGCTGTCTCTTATTCTGGTAATTTTTTGTTTTCTTTCTAAACTGAAATCAGAATGGCAGTTGATTACAGAGAGAGGGAGAGATTGAAACTTGTTCTAAATTCCTTGGTTGGTGGTAAATTGATGGGACACAGATTCTAGGGCTTAGAAAATTTTGCAATCTAAAGTTGGTAGGAGATATCTATATTAGATTTCTAAATGTTTGTCAGGCCAATGGTTCTTTGAAATCTTTGTTTCAATCTTTTGTTGTTTGATGAAGATATATTATGATTATTAGGTATAATTTCCTTCTCAATGTAGATTCAGAATTAATTTGTTTTAAGATACCAAGTATAAGAATCAGAGAAATCAGCATAATGCTTGATTTTTGTTGACATTATTTGCTGAACTTTATGTGAGAGAAAAACATTATTCTGCTTAACTACTTCTTGTGCTGTCAGCGGACATTGTCAAGACTTCACTACTGCCACAACTAATTCCTGTGTCACTGGTTTCATGTCAATCTTGTGAATTTATTCTAAAGTAGTTCTTATACAAGTTGAAGAACCCTACAATTATAGAATCCAATTATTTTGGTTATGTTGGGGGAACGAACTAGGAAAGAAGAAAGAACACAAATCAAATGCACAATCAAAGACATCAAAATTTTATGTAGAAAATACAAATCGGGAAAAAATACGGAGCAACATGCAAATTCATTTTATTATCAGAGAGATTACAGAAGAAGAAGAGAGAAGCTCATAGCCTCTATGTATTTACAATGGTATTACACACCTTTCTACTCTACATAATCTTAATGACCACCCATCTTCTTTTATAGAGAAAACTAGGATTACAAGTTGTGAAATCACTAAACTATCCTTGACATATATTTCCCGAGTTTCACAGGCTACGAAGCTTTTAGACTGGACCTCTTCTCCGCTGTGCATCTTCGAGATGCCTCTCCAAAATCGAGCTCCCGAGACTAAGTTGTCACTCCGAGATGCTACTCTACACTGTTGTTTCGGAATGCTCCTCTAGGCAGAGGTTTCGAAGTGCTCATCCGGAGCGATACTAAGCTGCTATCCACATCGATCAGCATAATGATTCTGCGTAGGACGACAAATCATCAAGATAATAATTAAGCTCTACAACTTAACAAGTTATGTGTTGATTATGATTTGTCTTAAGTAGCTGAGATCTAAGTGGAATTACGCTTTGCAATTTAAGATTTTTTGTTAATTAATATTGAAGATAGTGCTTTACCACACTAATTATTTCCCCCAAAGAAAAAAAAAAAAAAACCAATTGAGCTTAATTTGTCTAAAAGTGATTGAAATTTAATATCAATATTTGATAAAAAAACCAAATTTGGACTTAGATTGAGTAAGAATACTGCTTGAAGTTTTAGCGATTGTACATTGGGCATACCTTCAATTTTAGTTCCTTCTTACATTAAATAGGTGAAAGTATGTAACGTCACATTAGCTTGAGTAGGAACTGGTTCCAGATAGACCTGAGTCCTTCCAAAAGGAGTTGACTTCGAATCTTTTTCACTTAAGTTCAGCCCTCTGACATTTGAATACAAGATCTACTCCATTAAAGCTGATCTATATTACTTCAAGTATATATAAAACAAAAATCAAGTGTTTTGAATACTTTTTGCCTATCCATCAAGCGGTGTAAAATGAACGGCCGAAAGTATTGAGTTGGTTAGATATAGACATACAAATTTTCGATCCGGCCATTTCATAATGATCTAAAACATTTAAAAACCCCTACAAACTAATTTTTGTTAGGTTTCAAATGTTTTACACTGTTAAACTAACCAACTCAATATTTAGGTCATTCGTTTTCCCCTACTTGATGTATGGACAAAAGTATTCAAAACACTTGATTTTTAGTTTATAGATACTTGAAATAATATAGATCAAGTTCAACGAAGTGGATCTTGTCTTCGAATGTCGGAGGGTCGAACTTGAATGGAAAAGATTCGGGTTCAAATCCTTTTGAAAGGACACAAGCCTATCTCATATATTACAATATATTTTCAATTACTTAAAAATATATCTGTATTTGAATATTTCAAATAGCTTATAATTACTTTGATATAAGATTCTAATGTATCACAATATGCAGCAATATCAGGGGAGATCAAAAGTTCAAGGTACAATCAATACAACTTATAAACAGGTTGACATATAGGGCCTGTTTGTTTCGTTGCAAAACGTCGCAAGTCGTAAGTCGTAAAATGAGAATGGAAAAAGTGAACTGTAACAGAGAAAATATATTATGTTTTACGGTGTTTGGTTGATAAAGTGAAGTGTAAATGGAAAAGTATATTGTGTTTTACGGTGTTTGGTTGATAAAGTGAAAGTGTAAATGATAAAATATATTGTGTTTTACGCTGTTTGGTTGGTAATGTAAAAGTGTAAGTGGAAAAGTTGACCACAAAATTAACTGTAGCAGTGATTTAAATATTATAAATACTATTAAATTAAATCTACTATTGCAAATTAAATTGTATTAATAAATTTGAGATAAAAAATTAATAATCTTAATATTTTATTTATAACAATTATTTAATAAAATATTAGTATAAATAGTAAAATATTACTAAAATATTAACTAAATAAATAATAAATATTTTAAGAAAATCTAAAGAACATTAATAAAATTTTAAGAATATACTAATAAAATATAAATATTAAAAAATCTTACAAAAATAATAAAATATAGTTATAATATTATAATATAAAAATACTTGAAAATTATTATAATATAAATTTTATTATAATATTATTATAATATTATAGAAACATAAAATTAACAAAGTAAAATATAATTATAATTTAATAATAAATTATCATTATAGTATTATTATACTGAATTATTATTAAAATATTAACATAATAAAATATTAATATAATAATAAAATATATTATGATATTAATAAAGTAATTTTTATATTAAAATATAAATAATTAAATATATAGTAAAGTATAATATTATTATATTAATAAAATATTAACTCTAAATAAAATAATAAAAATGGAATAAGTATTAATAAAATAATAAAGTATTAAATAAATATTAAAAAAATATTAAATTAAAATAGTAAATATTAAATATTAAAACAATATTAAAAACAATAAAAAAATTAAAGATTAAAAATATAAAATAATTAAATAATTAAATAAGAAATTGAACATTATTTAAAATATTAAATATTTAATAATATTAAATTATATATTGATTATCAAGTAACTGTTTTGAACTGTAAGGGTACTACAAGTGAGAGTTACATGACCCAAAATTAACTGTAGCAACTGCAAGTGAGAAAATATGAGTGTAAAAGTGAGATTTACATGACCACAAATTTTACTGTAGCAACTGCAAGTGGGAAAAGAAGAGTTGCATTTTGCAACTTGTTTTTCAGCGAAACAAATAACGGAAAATGAAAAAGAGGTTTTACAACTTGCGTTTTGCGGCGAAACAAACACGCCCCAACAAATATTGTTTTTATTATTATTATTTTTTCCCCTCGAGTGAACGGTGGGACAAAAGATCCGTACCCCAAGTTTCAATAACAAGCTTTCATTAAATCGGGCTGAGCTGAAATCAACATCACTATTTAGATCGCATAGGCGCCTGAATGAATTACAAGTATGTTGTCAGGACGTCTGGAAGTAAGGTGACCTCTATTGAAAATTTCGTTTTTTTAAGTGGACTAATTTGGTATTTTTACATCTTCATTCTTTCTATTTTTTTAGGATTGTTTCGTTAAGAACTTATTAATGAAAGGTCGGGAGTTTTAGTTGCCTCACCGACTTTTTCTCAATAATAATAATAATAATAATAAGCTTTCAGCAAAAATTCTCAAAGCACAACATGTCTTTTAGCAATTATATATTTTATTTTTTAAAAAATTAACATGGTACATGTTATTTTCTAACCTGAGGCTTTTACCCTTGAGTAAAGTCTTAAGGAAAAATCAGTAAGTGCGAGTGAAGCGGAAAATAAAAGAAAAAAACAACTAATGAACGGATAAAGAAAAATTACTGAGAGTTAATCCAATATTGTTTTTATTAGCTTTCAAAAAATAAAAAAAACATTTTGTTATGTAGACGCAACAGATGGTATGCATAAAACTCAAGGGCAGAAGGTGATGAGATAGTTAGCCCCAGTACAAGTGAATGTGCTGCTCTTGTCATCGAAGGCATAACTGTAGGCTGAGGGCACCGAGACTTGAACATCATGGAATAGTTTGTGGGCTTGCATGCCTCTGGGCTCCCATAAGTCCCCCTGCAACAATACTCGTCAGTGTTGAACGCAGTGCAGGCACTCTTGCATCCGACCACACTCCCATCTGCCGCATTGGCCATGAGCTCAGGGGGGCAGCCAGAATTGATGTTGGCTGGGCAGCCGGTGGAGCTGCAGCCTGATCCCCCCTGGGGGGCCACCGACACGGGCACGTTGAACCCGTCCACTAGGCTCGCGTCGTAGAAGTCCTGGCCGCCGGATCCCTGGACCTTGAACTCCACGAGGGTGGCCGGGGCCGCGCCCCCAGCGCCGTTACACGCGACTTGGCCTGAGCCGCAGTCGCCAGACTGGCAGGAGAACCTCCCGGAAGAGTCTGTGGAGCATTGTGTCCGGGCCCAAAACCGCCCTCCCCATCCGGCTGGGGCGTCTAGTGAGACGGGAGCTGCCCCGGTCGGAAGCTCGAATCCGGTCTGCGATAGGGCCGGAGAATCACCGCCGTTAAGCGTGCCTGGCCACACTGTGTAAGGGCAGTTGTTCTGAAAGGTAAATGTAGTTGAATTCGCACCTGAAACACGCCAAGAAAATAAATATGTTTGGAAACAAAGGATTGGGTGCTCAAACCCGAGAGCCCTAGTGGTATATCTCATTGCTCCAACTATTGATACAAAAGAATTATGTCCCCAACATCAAATTCATGATTAAGAGAGAGAAACATCTTTGTTTGACTTAAAAGCTAGTTAAAGCTGTAAAAAATGGTCGAGCAAGAGAATCATTCGTGATTAAGATAACAGTGTATGTGATATTGAAAGCGGTCGATATCTGTTTTTAATATTTTTTTTTACAAGATATGGATCAATATGAATTAACAAAAATAGACGCTTGGAAAGTTCTCATTTTTATTGCCAGATAGAATATTGAAAGCCTAATGAGATGTCCAATTTTTAAAGCTCCAGAGCTGGCTAGTAGGGGATCGAACGGGCCGAGTCCGGCATGCTTACCCGCGTGAACCCGGCCCGGGTAGGCACGGGCTCAGCCTAGCTTCACTTGGGCCTAGTCCCGCCAAGGCCCGCCCCTAAACAGGGGGCGTTCCCCGGTTTGGGAAAGAGGGCCCAAGGTCCGGCCAGCGCCGGGTGCACCCGGGCTCGGGCTGAATTTGGGCCGGCAAGGCCGACTCATTGGGCGGTTCCGAGGGGTTTTTTACATTTTTTTTTCTTTTTGCAAAATACCGCCAAACAACTATAATTGGTCAAGATTATAGTGGTTGGGGTTTTGCAATTTTTTAAAAAAATTACCCCTCAACGGCCCTATTGGGTCTATTTATTTTTTTTCCCCAAAAAAGTTACATTAAAAATCCTTTAAATTATTTTTAATTTTTTTTAAAAAAATTCCGAGCCGGCCCACCTAGCCTAGGCAGGCTAGCTGGCAGAGCCCAAGTCCCTCGAAGGGTGACCAGGCTCGGGTCGGACCTTAGCCTCAACGAGTTCAGGACCAGGCCTGACCAAACCTGACTCGTTCGCATCCCTACTTGCTAGCACTGAATTTGGCTAATTGTATTGTATGGAGGGTGGATTATGCGAGCTTCTAAATTTAAGACCGGGCTACGTGACTTAGACAAAAATAAAAACTCTTTATATCTCAAAAATCTAAAAGAAAATAAAGAGAGACTCAAATAATAAAAATAAGAAAATTCTAGGGCTTAAAAATTTAAAAGAAGTCGGAGAGGGAGAGACAAATAATAATAATAATAACTCTAGGGCTCAAAAATTTAGGGGGGGGGGGGGGGGGTTGGAACGTTGTCAAATAATTATAAGAATATGTAGATCTCAAAAATCTAAAAGAAATTAAAAGAGACTCAAATAATAATAATAAAGGAAAAAAAACTCTATGGCTCAAATATTTAAAAGATCATGGAGAGAGACTCAAATAATAATAAGAAGCCGTAGATCTCAAAAAATAAATGAAAATAAAGAGAGACGTAAAGAATAATGATAAGAAAACTCTAAGGCTCAAAATTTAAAAGAAGGGGGGGGGGGGGATTCTATCCTCATTCAATAATCTTACAGCGAGAGAGAGTCGGTTTGGGGGGGGGATTGTGGGGGAGGGAATGGGGAGAAATTCTATCCTAATTCAATAATCTTACAGCGAGAGAGAGAGAGAGAGAGAGAGAGAGAGAGAGAGAGAGAGTGTGGGGGGGGGGGGTAGGAGAGGGAATGGGGGGAGAGATTCTATCCTCATTCAATAATCTTACAGCGAGAGAGAGTCGGGGGGAGAGGGGTGGTGATGTGGGGGGTGGGGAGGGAATGGGGGGAGATTCTATCCTCATTCAATAATTTACATTCAAGACATTTCATAAACTAACCAACCCACCCCTCGCTCTTACATTGAACCATGCATCAATCGTATACTTACAATTTATTCACTCTTATTTTTGCATGGTAATTGCGACACAGAGTCATTGTGTTTGATTGGACATTATGGAGGGGATATCCTCTCCATCATACGATTTATGAAACGTTCAAAATTAAGAAGAAATATCCTCTATTATGACAAATTGAGAAGAATATATTCTCCAAGACTATAAACGGTTAAAATAGAGTTTGACCAAAAGATCTCATTTTCCTAAACTCATTTAGAACCATCCCCACTCAAATCTTTTTATTTTAATGGTCAAAGAGTTTATCCCGAGATGTCAAATTTTGAGAAAAAGTAAATTAAATGGAGGAAATAGACAAAAAATTTGCGAGCTTTAGCTTCTAGCTAAACCAATAATATTGGTCAAGCCAAACCACCAATAAAATGTCTACTTTTCAAGGACTAGAAGGAAGAAATAATACCTTTCAAGAGGAAGAAGCTAAGGAGAAGACCAAGGCAAACATTGCTCTATCCATGGATGATAGCTTGGATGGCTTCAAGTGTGGAGAAAGCTTGAAGAATTGTAGAGGTATACATAGAGAGAGAATGGGGAGGAAGAATTGTAGTGTTGATGTGCATCCATTCTAGGCTTAGTTGGCTTGTGCATGCATGGGTAGAATTCCCATGGGGGTTGTACTTGGTAGGGGGGTTGCATATTCAAATATGGCCATATATTGAGTGTATGACTTTAATGCTTAAAATTTAATTGTAGGAAAGATTCAGCGGCACACTCCTTAATCCTTTAATTATTTGGAAAATATATCAATTATGGACAAGTGTTTAATACAAATTTGCATGCTTCAATGTAAAATGGCAACCGTTTATTGAGATCCCAGTTATGAACCAGGCAATCGAGCGTGAGAGATAAATGTATGAAGTTCCTGTTTGGTGCCAAAACCAATTTGATAATTCAGTACACATTGTTGGAATCAGACTCTGTAATTCAAATTTATCAGCAAAGTGGATTATGGAGATTCTCAGCTCAGCTCGAGGTTTGATTACGATCTGGGAGTTAAAGATAAGAAATAAAAAAATGATTTGTCATGTTGTAATTCATTAAGGTTTTATACCATTTTAGTATGAATTGCAAGATGGTTCTTCCAATCGTCTGTTTAAAACAAATTGGACTTGGGACGTAGCGTGTATGCTACATCGAGCTACTTGTTTCGTTCCCACCTTTGAACAGATTTTTTTTTAGTGAGTTTAAGTTCACTGTCACACTAATTATTTCCCTCAAAAGGGGGGGGGGAACCAATTGAGCTTAAATTTGTCTAAAAGTGATTGAAATTTAATATCAATATTTGATAAAAAAAACCAAATTTGGATTTAGATTGAGTAAGAATACTGCTCGAAGTTTTAGCGATTGTACATTGGGCATACCTTCAATTTTAGTTCCTTCTTACATTAAATAGGTGAAAATATATAACGTCACATTAGCTTGTGTAGGAATTGGTTCTGATATGAGATAGACTTGAGTCCTTCCAAAAGGAGTTGACTTCGAATCTTTTCCACAGAAATTCAGCCCTCTGGCATTTGAATACAAGATTTACTCCATTAAAGCTGATCTATATTACTTCAAGTATATATAAAACAAAAATCAAGTGTTTTGAATACTTTTTGCCTATCCATTAAGCGGTGTAAAATGAACGGCCGAAAGTAATGAGTTGGTTAGATTTATATCTAAAGACATACAAATTTTCGATCCGGCCATTTCATAATGATCTAAACATATAAAAACCCCTACAAACTAATTTTGTTAGGTTTCAAATGTTTTGCACCGTCAAACTAACTAACTCAATAGTTAGGTCGTCCGTTTTTCCCTACTTGATGCATGGACAAAAATATTCAAAACACTTGATTTTTGGTTTATAAATACTTGAAATAATATAGATCATCTTCAACGGAGTGGATCTTGTATTCGCATGTCGGAGGGTCGAACTTGAATGGAAAAGATTCGGGTTCAAATCCTTTTGAAGGACACAAGTCTACCTCATATATTACAATATATTTTCAATTACTTAAAAAATATCTGTATTTGAATATTTCAAATAGCTTACAATTACTTTGATATAAGCTATTCTAATGTATCACAATATGCAGCAATATCAGGGGAGATCAAAAGTTCAAGGTACAATCAATACAACTTATAAACAGGTTGACATATAGTCAGCAAATATTGCTTTTATTTTTTTATTTTTTCCTGGAGTGAACGGTGGGACAAAAGATCCGTACCCCAAGTTTCAATAACAAGCTTTCATTAAATTGGGCAGAACTGAAATCAACATCACTATTTAAATCGCATAGGCGCCCGAATGAATTACATGTATGTCGTCTGGATGTCTGGAAGTAAGGTGACCTCTGTTGAAAATTTTGTTTTTTCAAGTGGACTAATTTGGTATTTTTACATCTTCATTCTTTCTATTTTTAGGATTGCTTAACGTCGGGAGTTTTAATTGCCTCAGGGACTTTTTCTCCAAAATAATAATAATAATAATAATAATAAGCTTTCAGCAAAAATTCTCAGAGCACAACATGTCTTTTAGCAATTATATATTTTATTTTTAAAAAATTAACATGGTGCATGTTATTTTCTAACCTGAGGCTTTTACCCTTGAGTAAAGTCTTAAGGAAAAATCAGTAAGTGCGAGTGAAGCGGAAAATAAAAGGAAAAAACAACTAACGAACGGATAAAGAAAAATTACTGAGAGTTAATCCAATATTGTTTTTATTAGCTTTCAAAAAAACAAAAAAAAAAAAACATTTTGTTATTTATACGCAACAGATGGTATGCATAAATCTCAAGGGCAGAAGGTGATGAGATAGTTAGCCCCAGTACAAGTGAACGTGCTGCTGCTGTCATCGAAGGCGTAACTGTAGGCCTGAGGGCACCGAGACTTGAACATCATGGAATAGTTTGTGGGCTTGCATTCCTCTGGGCTCCCATAATCCCCCCTGCAACAATACTGGTCAGCGTTGAACGCAGTGCAAGCACTCTTGCATCCGACCACACTCCCATCTGCTGCCTTGGCCATGAGCTCAGGGGGGCAGCCAGAATTGATGTTGGCCGGGCAGCTGGTGGAGCTGCAGCCTGATCCCCCTGGGGGGCCACCGACACGGGCACGTTGAACCCGTCCACCAGGCTCACGTCGTAGAAGTCCTGGCCGCCGGATCCCTGGACCTTGAACTCCACGAGGGTGGCCGGGGCCGCGCCCCCAGTGCCGTTACACGCGACTTGGCCTGAGCCGCAGTCGCCAGACTGGCAGGAGAACCTCCCGGAAGAGTTTGTGGAGCATAGCGTCCGGGCCCAAAACCGCCCTGCCCATCCGGCTGGGGCGTCTAGTGAGACGGGAGCTGCCCCGGTCGGAAGCTCGAATCCGGTCTGCGATAGGGCCGAAGAAGCATCGCCGTGAAGCGTGCCTGGCCACACTGTGTAAGGGCAGTTGTTCTTGAAGGTAAATGTAGTTGAATTCGCAACTGAAACACGCCAAGAAAACAAATATGTTTGGAAACAAAAGGATTGGGTGCTCAAACCCGAAAGCCCTAGTGGTATGTCTTATTGCTCCAACTATGGATACATGCAAAAGAATTATGTCCCCAACATCAAAGACATAATTAAGAGAGAGAAACATCTTTGACTTAAAAGCTAGTTAAAGCTGTAAAAAATGGTCGAACAAGAGAATCATTCGTGATTAAGCTAACAGTGTACGTGATATTGAAAGCGGTCGATATCTGTTTTTAATTTTTTTTTTTTTACAAGATATGGATCAAACAAAAATAGAACCTTGGAAAGTTCTCATTTTTATTGCCAGATAGATCAGTGAAAGCCTAATGAGATGTCCAATTTTAAAGCTCCAGATCTAGCTAGTAGGGGTTCGAACGGGCCGAGTCCGGCATGCTTACCGTCGTGAACCCGGCCCGGGTAGGCACGGGCTCGGCCTGGCTTGAGTCACTTGCGCCTAGTCCCGCCAAGGCTAGCCACTAAACAGGGGGCATTCCTGGGTTTGGAAAAGAGGGCCCAAGGTCGGCCAGCGCCGGGTGTACCCGGGCTCAGGCCGAATTTGGGCCTGCAAGGCCGAGCCACTAGGCGGTTCCGAGAGGTTTTTACATTTTTTTTTTTTGCAAAATACCCCCAAACAACTATAATTGGTCAAGATTATAGTCGTTGGGGGTTTTGTAATTTTTTAAAAATATCCCTCAACGGCCCTATTGGGTCTAATTTTTTTTTTTTTTTTAGCAAAAAAGTTACATTAAAAATTCCTTTAAATTATTTTTAATTTTTTTTTTCAAAAGATTCCGAGCCGGCCCAGCGTAGCCTAAGCAGGCTAGCTGGCCGAGCCCGAGTCCCCAAAGGGTGACCAGGTTCGGGTTGGACCTTGGCCTCAACGACTTCGGGACCAGGCCTGACCAAACCCGACCCATTCGCACCCCTACTTGCTAGCACTGAATTTGGCTAATTGTATTGTACGGAGGGTGGATTATGCGAGCTTCTAAATTTAAGACCGGGCTACGTGACTTAGTCAAAAATAAAAACTCTTTAGATCTCAAAAATCTAAAAGAAAATAAAGAGAGACTCAAATAATAAAAATAAGAAAATTCTAGGGTTTAAAAATTTAAAAGAGCTGGAGAGGGAGAGACTCAAATAATAATAATAATAATAATAATAATAATAATAATAATAATAATAATAACTCCTCTAGGGCTCAATTTTTTTTTTTTTTTTGGGGTGGGGGGGGGGGGGGGGGGGGTTGTTTGGGACGTTATCAAATAATTATAAGAATCTGTAGATCTCAAAAATCTAAAAAAAATAAAAGGAGACTCAAATAATAATGATAAAGAAAAAAACTCTATGGCTCAAATATTTAAAAGAACATGGAGAGAGACTCAAATAATAATAAGAATCTGTAGATCTCAAAAACTAAACGAAAATAAAGAGAGACACAAAGAATAATGATAAGAAAACTCTAAGGCTCAAAAATTGGAGGAGGGGGGGGGGGGGATTCTATCCTCATTCAATAATCTTACAACGAGGGAGAGTGGAGGGGGGGGGGGGGGAATTCTATCCTCATTCAATAATCTTACAACGAGAGAGAGTGGGGTGGGGGGCGTGGGGGGGGGGAATGGGGGGAGATTCTATCTTCATTCAATAATCTTACGACGAGAGAGAGTCGGAGGGGGGGGGGTGGTGTGGGGGAGGGAATGGGGGGAGAGATTCTATCCTCATTCAATAATCTTACAGCGAGAGAGAGAGAGTCGAGGAGAGGGGGGATGGGGGGTGGGGGATGGAATGGGGGAATGGGGGAATGGGGAGAGATTCTATCCTCATTCAATAATTTTACATCCAAGACATTTCATAAACTAACCAACCCACCCTCGCTCTTACATTGAACCATGCATCAATCGTATACTTACCATTTATTCACTCTTATTTTTGCATCGTAATTGAGACATAGAGTCATTGTGTTTGATTGGACATTATGGAGGGGATATCCTCTCCATCATACGATTTATGAAACGTTCAAAATTAAGAAGAATTATCCTCTATTATGACAAATTGAGAAGAATATATTCTCCAAGACAATAAACGGTTAAAAGAGAGTTTGACCCAAAAGATCTCATTTTCCTAAACTCATTTTAGAACCATCCCCACTCAAACCTTTTTATTTTAATGGTCAAAGAGTTTATCCCGAGATGTCAAATTTTGAGAAAAAGTAAATTAAATGGAGGAAATAGACAAAAAATTTGCGAGCATTAGCTTCTAGCTAAACCATAATATTGATCAAGCCAAACCACCAATAAAAATGTCTACTTTTCAAGGACTAGAAGGAAGAAATAATACCTTTCAAGAGGAAGAAAGCTAAGGAGAAGACCAAGGCAAGCATTGCTCTATCCATGGATGATAGCTTGGATGGCTTCAAGTGTGGAGAAAGCTTGAAGAATTGTAGAGGTATACATAGAGAGAGAATGGGAAGGAAGAATTCTAGTGTTGATGTGCATCCATTCTAGGCTTAGTTGGCTTGTGCATGCATTGGTAGAATTCCCATGGGGGTTGTATTTGGTAGGGGGTTGCATATTCAAATATGGCCATATATTTAGTATATTACTTTAATGCTTAAAATTTAATTATAGGAAAGATTCAGCGGCACACTCCTTAATCCTTTAATTATTTGAAAATATATCAATTATGGACAAGTGTTTAATACAAATTTTGGATGCTTCAATGTAAAATGGCAACCGTTTATTGAGATCCCAATTATGAACCAGGCAACCGAGCATGAGAGATAAACGTATGAAGTTCCTGTTTGGTGCCAAAACCAATTTGATAATTCAGTACACATTGTTGGAGTCAAATTTATCAGCAAAGTGGATTGTGGAGAGTTTCAGCTCAGCTCGAGGTTTGATTACGATCTGGGAGTTAAAGATAAAAAATAAAAAAAATGATTTGTCATGTTGTAATTCATTAAGATTTTATACATTTTTTAGTATGAATTGCAAGATGGTTCTTCCAATCATCTGTGTAAAACAAATTGGACTTGGGACGTAGCGTGTATGCTACACCGAGCTACTTGTTTCGTTCCCACCTTTGAACAGATTTTTTTAGTGAGCTTAAGTTCTCTGTCATTTTGTTTGTGTGTTTGTAATGGATGTGTTTATTTCATTGTGAGTCGTAAAATACACTTGCATCCCAATTACGATCCACTTGCAAAACAAATAGTTAATTTTGTGGTTATGCAAATCTCACTTATAGCTCACTTGCAGCACAAACAGTTCATTTTGTGGTCATGTAAATTTATATTGCTGACAGTTAATTATAATTAGATTAATATTTTTTAATAAATTAATCTTTTTAGATTATCAAATTTTTTTAATTATTAGATTAAAGTTTTTATTAATAATTCAATAATTTTTAATATTATAATATTTTTTATTTCTAGATTAATCTTTTTATTACTAAATTAATATAATAATGATGATGACATGAACGCTTGTTATTTGGTTACTCTTTCATTTAGATCATGGTACTCGTATGTGATGGGTTTTAGGTATAACAAACAAACTTAGACTTTTAAGGGAGCATGCAACCTAAAACATGATCTATGTTTTCACAATTGAATCTATAACTTTGAACATAAAAGAAATTCTAATATCCTAGTAAATAATTAAAATTATTACAGAAGAAAATAGAATTACATACCTTTTAGTTGTTGTAGCAAACAACTAAAATTATCCCTTCGGATCTCTTGTGAGCAAGCACCACGAATGTCGTGCCTCTTTTAGTTGTTATAGTAAACAACTAAAATTATCCCTTCGGATCTCTTGGAAGCAAGCACCACAAATGTCGTGCCTCTGATGGAATCGCACCCAACGATTCAAAAAATTTAACTGAATATGGATGAACTATCAAAGAGTTCTTCCAAGAGGAGAAAGAAGGAGGCTAATACTCAAGCCAAGAGGTTGTGAATTAGACTGAATCCCTAAGGCTCTATTTATAGCCTTGGATAGCCTCCAGTTTTCTTATCCCACCAATGTGGGACTAATTTCCCAAAGGAAATTTTGTTCTCCTTTTAGTTATACTTATTTTTGAATCTCGAGGGCAACCCAAAAGGACTATGCTGCTATCAATTATAGTTATTACTTAGACACCTAATCCAACAGTCTCCCACTTGGATAAGTCTAATAACTTCCTAATTGATCAGCAAATTGTAGCTTCCAAAAGCCATTGTCGAACTCTGACCTAGTCAGTTTCGTGTCCTAAGATAAGAGATCATATAATCCTTCGTTCTACAAGATATCATTTGAACATGAGACATGGAACATAATCAATCTCTTTGTCCAGTATTTTGTTTCCCGATTTCTGATTTGTACTGACATAGAACTACTAAATGAACACATCAATTTAGTCCTGGTCGGGCCCGACACTATATGTCAACTTCAAATCACCGAGGGGCCCAAAGATATCGCTTTTCCCGTTAGGGCAAAAGGAACGAATAAACTTTGACCTATATGCTTGCACCATTTACTCATCAAATCATGCACAACAATACGTTTTATAACATCAAGTTACTGATGCGTTTACATATTATCAACGCACAACTGACTTGTAAACCACAACTCATATATCTCCATTTAAAGATTATAAGATATTATCGTCTCAGAATTACTCGTGATAAATTCCATGAAGTAATTCTCTGAGCGTGGGTTAATCCAATACTTAAATCTCCATTTCAAAGTACTCATGAACATTGCAGCAATACCATTGCTATGTCTAAAACTCTTTAGACAATCCACAACTCTATTCATGACAGTCTTTATTCACTACTTACTTCCAAAAGTATGATCGACTGTGGAATTCGAATAATCAAATTATTCGGGAAGTAAAACATGCAAAATGAAACACAATAATAAACAATTGACAAAAGGTAGTAAACAAACTCATAAATAATTCTCTATTATTTAATCACCAAAAGTCAATCACATTTACTTTGTTATAAGTTTCAAACTAACTATCTAACTGCTAAAACCAACATCATCTCTCAGACCAATGCTCCTAGCATGCTGATTGTGTTTAACCCTACTCAGACCCTTTGTGAGTGGATCTGCAGGATTATCTTCAGATGAAACCCTCCTAACTACAACGTGACCTTCTTCTACCTTGTGTCTGATAAAATGGTATTTTCTGTCAATATGTCTAGATCTGCTATGATCTCTTGGTTCTTTTGTTAATGCAACCGCTCCTTCATTATCACAGAAAATATCCATTGGCTCCTTGATGGTTGGCACAACTCCAAGATCTTCGATGAACTTTTTCAACCAAATTGCCTCCTTTGATGCTTCGCTTACCGCTATGTACTCTGATTCACAAGTAGAATCAGCCACTGTGTCTTGCTTGGAACTTTTCCAAGTAACTGCTCCTCCATTTAAGGTAAAGACCCAGCCAGATTGGGAACGGAAGTTGTCTCTATCTGTTTGAAAGCTGGCGTCACTATACCCAGTTACTCTCAATGTATCACAGCCACCAAGTACTAGGACCCAGTCCTTAGTCCTTCGCAGATACTTGAGAATATTCTTAACCGCTACCCAATGAGCTTTACCTGGATTTCCCTGATAACGACTGACCATGCTCAAAGCAAAGGACACATCAGGACGAGTACATGTCATAGCATACATGATAGAACCAACAGCAGAAGCATACGGAATTCTACTCATTTCTGCTATCTCTTCATCTGTACTCGGACTTTGAGTCTTACTCATTTTGGTATTACTCTGGATGGGCAGTTCTCCTTTCTTGGAATTCTCCATACAGAAACGTTTCAGTACTTTATCCAAGTAGGTACTCTGATTAAGTCCAATTAGTCTTTTACTCCTGTCCCTTAAATTCTTATTCCTAGAATGTAGGCAGCCTCTCCTAGATCCTTCATAGCGAAACACTTTCCAAGCCAAGACTTAACATCTTGCAAGGTTGGAATGTCATTTCCTATAAGAAGTATGTCATCAACATACATACCAGGAAGGTGATTATGCTCCCACTAGCATTGACATATACACACGACTCATCCTCACTTCTAGAGAAACCAAACTCTTTGACTTTCTCATCGAAGCAAAGATTCCATCTGCGAGACGCTTGTTTTAATCCATAGATGGATTTCTCAAGCTTGCATACTCCATTGGGAAACTTTGCATCCACAAAACCTTCTGGCTGACTCATGTAAACATCCTCAGCCAACTTTCCGTTTAGGAAGGCAGTTTTGACATCCATCTGCCAAATTTCATAGTCATGAAACGCAGCTATGGCTAGCATTATCCTAATAGATTTTATCTTAGCCACTGGTGAGAAGGTCTCATCATAGTCAATCCCTGGGGTTTGAGTAAAGCCTTTCGCTACCAGTCGTGCTTTGAATGTGCTTACATTACCATCCATGTCGATCTTTTTCTTGAAGATCCATTTACAACCAACTGTCTTCCGACCAGGTTGTTGATCAACCAAGTTCCAAACTTGGTTGTCATACATAGACTTGATCTCGCTGTCCATTGCCTCTTTCCATTTGGCTGCCTCAGGGCCTGCCATGGCTTCCTTGTAGTTCGTTGGCTCATCCAAATTTACCAGTGTATTGTCACTGATAAACGTGTCTCCATTTGCAGTTATATGGCAACCATAGAACTCAGTTGGCTTGCCAACTCTACTAGAACGCCTAAGAGGTAATGAAGTGTCAATGGGTTCAACTGGAATCACTTCCTCTGGTTGAACCATAGCGGTTTCAAAGGTTCTTTCATCTGCTGACTCTTGAATTTCTTCAAGGTCAAACGGTGCTCCCACTGTCCTCTTTGCATATGAGCTCTCTATCTCGAAAGACTCCTCTCCGTGCTACAAAGACCACGTTCTCACTAGGTCTGTAGAACAAATATCCAAATGACTTCTTCTGTGGATAGCCGATGAAAACACATCGCTCACTACGAGGTTCAAGCTTGTCGTGAGTTTCTCGTCTAACGAAAACTTCACAACCCCAAACCTTAATATGTGCTAACGAGGGAACTTTTCCTGTCCACATTTCGTGAGTGAGGTGTTTTGGCAACCTTCTTTGTTGGAACAAGATTAAGAATGTGGGCGGCAGTTTCTAAGGCATACCCCAGAATGATATTGGAAGTGAAGCTCGACTCATCATGGAACGCACCATGTCTAACAAGGTTCGATTGCGTCTCTCAGCCACACCATTAAGTTGTGGTGTCCTAGGAGGTGTCAATTGTGAAACTATTCCACATTCCTTGAGATAGTCATGGAACTCGATACTAAGATACTCTCCGCCTCTATCTGATCGGAGCATCTTTATCTTCCTGCCTAATTGATTCTCGACTTCTTGTTTAAACTCTTTGAACTTTTCAAAGGTTTCAGACTTATGCTTTATAAGTAGATATAACCATATCTGCTATAATCATCAGTAAAAGTCACATAGAATCGATTAGCATCCCTTGTGGCTGATCTGAAGGGTCCACACACGTCTGTGTGTATGAGATCCAACAAACCTTCACCTCTTTCACAAAATCCAGTGAAAGGTGATTTTGTCATCTTACCCAAAAGACAAGATTCGCATGTATCATCTGACCTTAGGTCAAATGATTCCAACACCCCATCCTTTTGGAGTTGAGCCATGCGTTTTTTGTTAATGTGTCCAAGACGGCAATGCCACAAGCACGCTTTGTCTACACCATTAGACGAATCAATTTGAAATACACTATTACCTAAGTTGTCTACACACATCACAGTTTCATACACACCATCACAAGGTAAAGCTTCAAAATAAAAATTGCCATTTTTATAAGCAGAAATAGAACTATTCTCATCATTAAAAGAATATCTAAAACCTTGTTTGAACAATGCATGAAAAGAGATAATGTTTCGTGTCATTTCTGACGAGTAGCAACAATTCAATAAATCTAAATTAACACCATTATTAAGCACTAGACTATAAACTCCAATCTTGGTAACAGGTGAAGATCGCCTATTCCCCATGATCAAGTTCATTCTACCATGCTCCACATCCTCACTTTTTCTTAGTCCCTGCAATACAGAGCAAATGTGAAACCCACATCCTGTATCAAGGACCCAAGAATCAGAAGATGTTGATTAATAGACGAAATAGTGTATATACCTGCAGTAAATGGTTTTACTTTCCCATCTATTAAATCTTGCAGATACTTTGGGCAGCTTCGTTTCCAATGTCCTTTGTCGTTGCAATAGAAGCAAGTGGCCTCTTTAGGATCAGAGACAGGGTAATATCAGAATGGTTTTTACATGAGACTTTCCCTTCCAGTTTTGCTTGGGAGGACCTTTCCTCTTTTTCCCCTTTCCTTGCCCAATGGCCAGAACGGTAGTATTAGCAGGAGTGGGGGCATCACTCTTTCCCTTCATCCCAGTTTCAGCTGTCCTCAGGAGGTTGTGCAATTGAGCCAATGTGGTCTCATTGTTATTCAAATGATAGGTCAAGATGAACTGATCATAACAACTTGGTAATGAGTTCAAGACTATGTCAATAGCCAACTCATCATCAATATGCACATTTAGCCTCACAAGGCGTTCCACGTATCGCTGCATCCTTTGCACGTGGCCGCTGACAGACTCTCCGTCCTTCATCTTGCTTGCTATGAGGGACTTTACTATCTCGTACTTTTCCTGACGAGCTCGCTTATGGTACTTTTCCATAAGGTCTTTGTTCATCTCGTACGGCCAGTAATCCTCATAGAATTTTTGCAGTTCAGGACTCATGGTAGCAACCATGATGCAAGCAACTTTTGTTGCATCCGTGTAGTGCTTCTTATAAGCAGCTAATTCTTCAGGAGTGGCCTTCTCTTCGTCAATTTCAACAAGTTCTTTGTCAAGGACATACTCCTTGTCCTCGAAACGAAGAGCCATTTTGATGTTGCGCATCCAGTCATTGTAGTTGGTGCCATCTAATGTCACCTTTGAGCAGATGTTCAACAGTTGTGATTGGAGGAGGAGGAACCAGAAGCATCATTAGGAGCAGACATTTCTCAAAGAAAGGTAGTTTGAGTTAGAAAAAAAATAACCTTTAATATAACAACTCAAAATTGAAATATCGAGGCTAGGATCCAACTATGGAATTCACAACTTAGAAAAGGGATGCCGTAATCTAATTGCAAATTTCATACAGGTAAGTCTTTTGAGACTCATTGAAACTATTCAATGGCATGTTTAATCTCAGATTATGCTCTTACATTTGTGACTGGGATACCGAGGATCACAAACAAGATGTGAATAACCATGCAAATATACTTGGTAACTTTCATGTCATTTATCATCTCAATTGATGTGCTGGTAAACCACACACGCTCCATCAACAATAGCAATTTATAAGATACCCATTACTGCTCTTTATTAGTCCCTATTAGTGTGCTGGTTAACCACACACGCTCCACTAATGACTTATAAGGTGTAATGTGCAATTTCATGGGTTAACATACAATTTCACATTTTTTTCTTAAAGTAACTAAGATTGGGAATAAAATTTAGTTACCTTTTATTATCATTATACCTTTAATGAGAATCAATATATATATGGTAAATAAAATTTAGTTACCTTTTATTATCATTATACCTTTAATGAGAATCAATATATATATGGTAAATAAAATTTAGTTACCTTTTATTCTCATTATACCTTTAATGAGAATCAATATATATATGGTAAATAAAATTTAGTTACCTTTTATTCTCATTATACCTTTAATGAGAATCAATATATATATGGTAAATAAAATTTAGTTACCTTTTATCAATTCAACAATTATAGCAAATTCAATTGAAAACAAACCTGCTCTGATACCACTGATGGGTTTTAGGTATAACAAACAAACTTAGACTTTTAAGGGAGCATGCAACCTAAAACATGATCTATGTTTTCACAATTGAATCTATAACTTTGAACATAAAAGAAATTCTAATATCCTAGTAAATAATTAAAATTATTACAGAAGAAAATAGAATTACATACCTTTTAGTTGTTGTAGCAAACAACTAAAATTATCCCTTCGGATCTCTTGTGAGCAAGCACCACGAATGTCGTGCCTCTTTTAGTTGTTATAGTAAACAACTAAAATTATCCCTTCGGATCTCTTGGAAGCAAGCACCACAAATGTCGTGCCTCTGATGGAATCGCACCCAACGATTCAAAAAATTTAACTGAATATGGATGAACTATCAAAGAGTTCTTCCAAGAGGAGAAAGAAGGAGGCTAATACTCAAGCCAAGAGGTTGTGAATTAGACTGAATCCCTAAGGCTCTATTTATAGCCTTGGATAGCCTCCAGTTTTCTTATCCCACCATGTGGGACTAATTTCCCAAAGGAAATTTTGTTCTCCTTTTAGTTATACTTATTTTTGAATCTCGAGGGCAACCCAAAAGGACTATACTGCTATCAATTATAGTTATTACTTAGACACCTAATCCAACAGTATGTCATGTTCAGATGGGTTCAGTTGGAGTACGGACTACGGTATAAACTGCCAGTGGTATGGGACATTGAAAGATATTGATTAAAATATTAGGCGGCATTGATTATTTTTATTGTATAAATTACATGACTTGCTCGATACATGTATATTATTGTTCGGTTATACTTGTTACACTTCCTGTTATCTTAACCACCACCATATCACATGTATACTGTGTGCTTCATGTGGAGACACTATTCATGTACACGTATACTCTGCATTCCACATATTTTTTATCTCATGTATACTCTGTAGATACACTATTATTGTATAAGCATCACACTATAGTATGGTTATTTTGCGTATTTCATATCTACATGTTCATATATATTCATCACGACATTGTCATACTACTGTCATTGTTAAACCAGAAATATAAAATAATTAAAACTTGCTATATGTTATTTAAACATGTTGATTAGATCATGAAACCATCATATTACGCGTATGAAAAATAATATATAAATGGTATAATTCTTATTGATTATAATAACGTAATCTCGCAAAATGACTTACCTATTATTTTATTTATATACTGTATATAGTTGTATTTGGTAACAAATCTCATATATGTTTATTGATATTAATGATATAGAATTAGATAATCTTGTGAAGATAACACCATTGTAATGCATGCTAATTATACACTATTGGATAAATATAATTATTGTAATATATCTACCGATTGTTAGTATATTATATGGTATCACTGTTACCAAAACATGTTACTTTATTTATAAATTAGTAATATTTAACATAAATTTAATAAGTTTTGATTATTAGATAAAATTTTAATTATTTAATATTCACTATTTTTATTTATTATTATTTAATATATTATATTTTTAATATTTACTACATTAGAACTTTAAAATTTTTAATATATTACATATTTTAATATATTATATTATTTAATGTTTTTAATATTTACATTTAATTTTTAGTAATTACTAATTTTTAATTTTTAATTATTTATTAATTAATACATATAATATTTTATTTTTTTATTTTTTTAATATATTTAATATTTATTATTTTTATATTTATAGATATTTTCTTAATCACCAAACAGTTAATTTTTTGGTCAACTTTTTCACCTAAGACTTACAGATTACGACAACTAAATACCGTAAAACACAATATATTTTTTACTTACGATTTTATATTACAAACTAAATGCCATAAAACTTACTTACATATAACTCACTTACAATCCTAAAACAGTTTGTGACTTATGACATGCGACCTACGACAACCAAACAGGCTATATGAACGATGGGAGGCTCGCAATTGAAGTCTGTTCTGGGCTTAAGGCCCGAACTGGAGCCTGACCCACCACGGAGCCTGCAACCATAGTGGATTTTGGGCTCAGGGCCGGAGCTAAGCCCATAGGGCTAGCTTGATCTCTGCCCAGTCAAGAGTCATCTTTGTTGTCCAGTTTGGGCCCAACCTCTAGAACTGATCAAGAGCTCCAGTTATATTTAGAAAAACCTCTCATTTTCGCTGGAAATAAGGTCATCTTTTCATCTCGACCTTTCATATAATTATGATCATAATGCATATGCTCTAACTCAAGATGACTGCTGTCCACTATACTTATGATTCACAAATTAGTTCACAAAATCTTATTAATAGAATTTTTGATCTTGGGATTCCTTTATTTTTATTTTTGGTATTGTGCTCAAGGAAAGATATTCATTAGATCTAACATCAGCACTACAAGGTACACTCCAGTTCTCGGCTTGTGTTAAAAAATAATATTTGAATTAAATGTTTTCTTATTATGTAATTGTAATAGTTATATGTTCAAACGTTGTCTTCATCAATAATATACACAATTTAGTTTTTATACCGATTATTCGAAGCCAGTTATGGGCGAAGAGGGCTGAGATAATTGCGAGTAGATGTGGCTGGCCATAACGTGTACGGGCACTTGTTTTGGAGAATGAAGACGCTTCAATTCGCGTCTGATGGAATTTGATTTTGTCACACACATTGGTTAAACAGTTTGAAATCCATCAAATAAGTTGTAAGAATTAATAACATTGAAAAATGATGGGCAATATATAAAAAGAAAGAGAAACATTAGAGAAAGTGAAATATTTTGAGTCTGATTGTCGTGTAGATAAATATAGATAAAAGTTTAGTTGAAGATATATTGTCTATCAAAAACTAAATCATGAAACCTTAAAAACTTGTTTTTGAAAATTTTTTTTTTTTTGTGTGAAATTCTTGATCATGTAATCTAATACTCTAAATTCAAGCATTCTAAATTCTTATAAGAGTTTATATTATCTTCAAGTCTTCTTCAACTAGACTTCTCCAAAATTCAAATTTTGATTTTCCAAACTTGAGTCCCATACTTGATTCAACTTGAGTGTCTCAATAAGTTCTTTTGAAAGAAGAGTGATGCTAAACACCTAACTCTTGAAACCTGTCAACTTAAAAACACTTGAACTTGATTGATAACACTTACATTAATTTTAGAATCATTAAATTAAAATGATAATTTATACCTTTGAGCCAACAATCATTAATGTCTTGAAAATAAGATAATATCAGATAGAAATTTTTTTCTACATTTATACACAACATGCACACTTATCTCCACAAGAGAACTGAGTAGCAAATATGAATAGTAGAATTTATTCGATGTGATATTTTTATCATTTTGCTGTTTGAAAAATTATATATTTTATATCTTTTCCACATAGATATTGCCATCATTTTGTGCCATCTAGATTGATTTCTTTCTTCATTTTTTTTGGTCTCCTTTTCTTTATCTAAATGAATTTTAAGTACTGTTCTTCTCTGATGTGATATGAGCTATTTAATTGTCATTCTTTCAATTTGACATGATATTCTTTTTCATCCGACGATAAAACTGAAGTGCCAGCTTTCGCAGCACCCAGTTTCGAGTTATTATCATTAGTTGAGTGACAATGATCAAATGACATATCATAGTAGTCATTTACTCTGGGAAAGTCATTTCTTTACGAAGACGCAGAGTAACTCATTAATCAGGCTCTAAGAAAGAAAAATAAATATTTTTTGTGTGGACCTAGAGAAATAGCTGCTTTGTTTTGATGGGTCGAAGACAAATCAGATTAGTTACAGGCCAGTCTAAGAGGAAATACTTTTATTTGAGCGCTTTGATATCATACACGTCAGGATGATCATGAGCAGATAAGTAATCACATGATTTAGCCAAAAAAAATAGAAGAAGATGAGTAATCATGTAAAGATTAAAAAAAAGACAGATTTTTAGCCTAAAGATATTATGGCAATTCTCTAGCTATATGTCAAAATAAAAATATTTGTTACCAGTATTTTTCAAAACAAAAAAGTTTAAGTTTTTTTAGCTAGGCCGACCTTCTGTTCAGAGCAATTCTGTGCTCTGGACGGTCAACTGAGCGGGTGATTGTATGTGCACATGACATGCACAGAGTCTTACCTCAAAGGCAGTCGTCCGCTCGGTCGACCGATGACCCCAACTTTGTTTGAGCAGCCTCTTGTCGGTCGATAGTGTGGTAGACCGCCAAGCCTGTACGGAGCTCTGAACTCAGTTAGCCTCTCGGATGTCGATCGACCGCTCGATCGACCACGCACAATAGCTAACCTCTATCAACCTTGCTGGTCAATCGCCGGTCAACTGCCAGACGTGCAGAAACGACAGACAACTTTTTAGACGACTATTTTTGAATTTAAACTGTTTTACTTTACCCCAACTGGATATGTTATGCTTTTTCAGGTTTTTTTCAGGTATTTAATGACTAGATTAATTCTCTAATAATATTTTCCCTCTTTTTATAAATAGGGGTCATTTTAGATAGTTTTCATTAAGAAGAAAAATCCCTGAAAAATTGTTTGAAAAATTCAAGAAAAATTCAAGTTTCAAATTTTCAAAAGAGGTTTCAATTTCTACTCATTTTGTGCAAGTTTTCAGCTTTTAAAGTTCAATCTTTTACTGATTTTCTTTCATAAAATTTTTGAGCTTCAATCTACACTGTATGCTATAGGAAGTTGTATTTGAGAGAGTTTGTGATCTTAAAAGTCACCAAGTGATTGTACTCTTCATCTTCTTTGAGTGCCCCTCTTGAGTAGAGGATTGAAAGTTGAAGTTAAGCCTTCGGGTCTTGTGGAAGCCATTGTAGTTGAGTTCTATCGGAGATAGTGAAAATCCTTCATTGCGATGAAGGCGGGGACATTGAGCAAATTACTCGAACCTCAAAATAATTCTCTAGTATTTGCGATTGCTACTCTTTCTTACTCATTCTTATTTACTTTTGCTTGCTTATAATTTCTCATATTTATTCACTAGATACTTATTGCTCTATTCTTCTTGATATTATTTTATCTGTTGTATTCATTCAATCACATAGGCAATTGTGCACCTCAACTCTCATTTAAGAGAAATTTTGAGGAGAAATTCAGAGCTCTTAACGGAGTATTCGACTTCATTTCTTGATTTTGATTTACTAGGTAGCTGTAATTTTTAATTGTTGTATTTTCGCATTTGATTAACAAATTACCTATTCACCCCACTCTAGGTAATTTCATTTGATATCAGAACTTCGTAATCTAGTTTTTGAGGTTTAATCACCTTAGAGAGATTCTTATTTGCTAATCACATTATTTGCTTCATACCTCGTACTCATGGCAGATAGTATTAAGACCCTATCCAAGTTTGATGTGCTTAATATTTAAAAAGTTAAGATGATCATTTTCTTACAATCCCTAGGAAGCCGAGTAGTCACAATCGTCACCAAACCTTTGGTCTTTCCCGAGGGTGATAAGGACACATGGTCCAACATTACTATTAAAAAATTTGTTGTCAATGTCAAAGCACATTATTCATTGTTACAAGTACTTAATGACGATGATATTTTTAGAGTTATTAGTCGTAAATTTGCTTATAATATTTGGTATAACCTTGTAGTAACTCATAAGAGAACCTCTCAAGTGAAGAGGGATAAAATAGATCTTTTGTGTTCTTAATATGAGAACTTTGAAAATCACCTAGAGGGGGGGGGGGGGGGAGGGAGGGTGAATAGGTGATAATGTTAATCTAGAAACTAAATGCGGAAGCTAAAAACTATTTTGCAACACACTTAATACAACCAACAAGTGTAGCCGAATTCCCCGTGAAGGGCTCTGGACTAACTCCTCTTGATTCCCCTAAATAAGGGTTGAGGTGCTATATGAAACTCTCGTGGTTAAGTATAAGTGAGGCACACACAAACAAACCAAGCATATAAGAATGAGCACTATAAAAAAATGTAAGGCACAAATGCAAGCAAATAAGATATGACAATATGAATGATGCAATGCACAAATGTAAAGAGTGAGAGTTAGAGAGACAATAAATCAAACGCAAACACAAAGATATGTTTCGAGGTTCGAGCCCCTAGCTCTACGTCCCCGCATTCACCGAGAAGGATTTCCAATCCACTATCTCCCACCTAGGGAAACTCCACCGAGGAGGATTTGTTACAACAATAGGAGTACCGAACTCCTCTCTCAAACACCACCTCACAACCGAGGGGTAAGCCCGTAGCCAAACAACAGCCAATCACCTCTACCGAAGAGGGATACACAAACCAACTCCACTTCTCACTAGAGGGAGCAAACCACAATCTCACCCTCTACCAAAGAGGGAGCAAACTAATCACCCGATCAACCTCTACCAAAGAGGGATACAACAAAAGAAAGGGTGTTTACAACTTGGAGGCTTCCACAACCTCAAACAATCTCTTTTTCCACTAAACAATGATCCTAATAGAATAGGATAGAAGATAGGCTCAAGTGTGAAAAACTAGGTGTTTGGAAAACAAAAACTCAAAGAAATGATCTTGGGAAAACTCTTGAAGATAATGGAAATGAAGAACAAACACAAATCTCCCAAAATACTCTTTTCTTTAATTTTTTCAAAAACCTAAAACAAATAAGATTGGAAGTTTTAAAGCCCAAAAACACTTTTGAAATCTTTTAAAAACACTGAAGAAGGTAAGAAATATTTGTAGCACCCCATTCTCGGGATACGTACCCAGATACGTGTCCCAACTTTTTCGATCATGTTATTATAATTTTCTTCTAATATTAGTTTTTAATTTGCGATTTCTCATGTTACTGTGTATCAGATCTGGAATCTCAGATCTAGTGTAAGTCCTGACTCGGACCGGGAACCCGATACAAGCCAGTAGCCCGATTTGATGGTAGTCCGATTTGATCGATTTCAGTTTCAAAGACTGTTTTCTAATATTTTAGATTTTTCATGATTTTTTGGAATTTTCTGAAATTTTTCTGCAAAATCTCCAAAACCGGTGTCAGTCGGCATCGCTGACTGATTCCCGGATTTTTAATTTTCAAATGGGATTGAATTTTCAAAAACGGCTTTCACAGTGCATCTTAGAATATCATTTTCTAGCTAAAAACATTTTTTGGGATTTTTCAAAATTTATCAAAATTTGACCGATCCTGGTGTCGATCAGTATCGCCGAAAGATTCCAGGATTTTTATTTTGAAAACTACACTATATTTTTCGAATCCAATTTCACCAAACATTTTAGAATAATATTTCTTATTTTTGAGAATTTTTCGGAAGGATTCTGAAACAGTCGAATTTTCACCTTATTAAAATAATAATATTTATTACCGGTCTTATCTTTCCGTACTTTTTCCTTCCCTACTCCACTACTTCATACTTCTAAAAATTATAATAAATAAATTATTTAATAATAAAAATTTAAAACTATTTTATTCTATTTTTATTAATTTTATATATATATATATATTCCCTTTGACTTTCTTTCTTTTCTTCTTTTCTTTTTCTTCTCCTTCACTCCAACTCCCATCCTTCCCAGAGCAGCAGCGGCAGCAGGGGAGCAGGAAAATGATGGGCTGAGCAACCCATCTCCCCCTTCACCTCCATTCATCATCACCATTTTCTGTTCTATTAATAATCAACTACACTTCATTCAATTTACACTTCACCTTCACCATTTCAACCTCACCACTTCAACCAACCACTCTAACTCACGCACCCACTCCCACACCGCCGCCTCCACCACCGGAGCCACCACAGCCGGCCATCCTAGGCCGGCCACCCCCTCTCCCACAACTCTTCTCCACACCACCACCTTCTTCAACCTCCATCAACCACCAACAACCTCTAATTTCCATCAAACCCATCTCACATCCACCTTCATCTTCTCCAAAATTCCCCATCACCACCACTAAATTCTCCACTCCAACCAACTCATCACCACCTCCTCCTCCTTCTCCAACGCCCCAACACCACCAAACATCACCACCACCACCACCACAAACACCACCACTACCACCCACTTCCACCATCAAAACAACAACAACAACAAAGAAAAAAAAAATACCCAACACCTCCTCCCTCCTCTCCACCCCGCGCGCGCGCGCCGCCCTCCACCCCAGCGGGGGCGCCGGCGCCGGCCGTGGCCGGCCGGCCACCTCCCTCCTCCTTCCTTCTTCTTTTCCTTTCTTTCTTTCTTTCTTCTTTTCTTTCTTTCCTTTTTCTTTTCATTCCTTCCCTAAATAAAACAAACTCTCTCATTCCAAAAATACACCCACCCTCTTTCTAAAAATACTTCCCTCTATTTACATCAATACCCCTCTCCTTTAAATCCTAAATTATTTCAAAATACACCTCATTTTCCCTCCTTTTTTCTTACAACTTTCTCTCTCCTCTTTCTCTCCTCTCTCTTCCCTCTAAAATATTTATATAAATATTTATAGATATATATTTTAATATATATATATATATATTGTGGGCTTAAGGTTTACTCGAACGGTTCGCTGATTTCCCGGATTTTAACCGGTATTTTACCCGGTTTCAGGCGAGTACAATTTCATTTTTGGCATACCTCTACTTTATTATTATGCGAGTATTTTTAATACATTTAAAAATAAACCCTCTTGTATTTTAAACATGGGATTGAGATATGGATATGTTAGCATGCTTAGTACTTATTACCGTAAATTTAATACATAATATCATGCTATGCAAATTAATATATGATGTTGCACTCGGTATTTACCCGACCCTGGACATGTTATGCTTGATATACAGTAATTATACCGACATTTGGCATGTTACACCTGATATATGACTTATGTCACCGGCACTTGGTATTTACACTGGTACACAATATTTGACACCGATATCTTTCATGCTATATTTGAAACTGATGTTTGCCATGCTATATGTGATATGTGACACCTGATATTGATACTTGCCATACTATATTTGACATGTGATACCCGACCTCGATACTTGTCTTGCTACACTTATCACTTGACCTTGGACACCGATACTTGATATGTCGTACTTGACTCCTGCTATTGACACACGGTATATGCTATACTTTCATGTGGTACAAATACCTGGACCTGACATCATGACTCTTGACCAGACATTACCACCCCTGATACCTGATTATATGACATATTCATGACTATCACTGTTACGGGGACATGACATGATTATTATATTATTATTACCAGATATTTGGTACTCCTGCACTCCTGTACTCCTGTATACTTGAATCCCTGAAATAGGGAGGCTCCTAACATTACTCCTGATGCTATACTCCTGTTGATCCCCATAATAGGATAACCATGAATATAAGATTACTATGAATATTCTGTGGACATTATCACTGGACAAATTATAATAAGTAGACAACTTACACCGGGATGGGGGAAACTGATGAGTACCGATATAGTCTCCATGTTTATGATGGTCTTATAGTGTCGCGCGGCTATATATTTGGATTCGACCTGGAGGCCACCAGGCATTTCCGTAGGGTGTACTGGCACCCCTACTCCCTTGCCTGCCGGTTGTACCATAAGCCCCTGGGCCTATTCCTGTGGGAGCGGTGACATCCTATTCCTGTTCGGGCGTACAATAAGTCCCGGTACCTAGCGGTACGTTCCGGCTCAGTACCGGATACTCCTTGACCGTTGTCCCGGGCATGTACGGGACCCATTCTAAACATGGTTCGTCGTTCCTCATCAGTTTCCAATAACTTACTCCTCGGTCTGTATGCTGAGGTATGTGGGATGGGACACATACAGATGTATACAAATCAGATGAGTCTTAATAATTAATAATAACCTACTCCTGATATATGACTAGCTATACTCTTGACCTATACTGCCCACCACTTATACTTGTGCTATCTCGTTGGATTAATTGATTGCTTCCATATTGTTACATTATTATATTGTTGTGAAGGAAAAGTCAGATTATATAAACTCAGATTACAGTGACGTGATGTATAGGGTATATATATGAGGGTTTCCTTGTTTGGATTATTCCTTCGATGTACTAATCTCACTGATCGGTAATGTGAGCTTATATAACTGATTTCCTATAGTTATCTACTTATAGTCTTACTTCATGTTCATACATGCTTATGTTCACGATACACATTTCCCGTACACATGTATCTGTTATGCACGCCACCTGACTTTATTATATGTACTCGCTGGGGTTGCTAACAACCCTGGATTCCCATGTCCAGATTCTAGAGCCTGGATCACGGTGGCTTGGTTGTAGCAGATCAGAGTGGCGCAGCGGAAGCTTGATCATGCCGTAGTTCTTCCTCCTAACTTTTCTCCTGTTTGGCTCCCGAGGCCCTCTTGCTACTCGTGAGCACCTCTTTGTTCTTTATATCTCTTCATGTATTATATACTTTTGTATTTTCTGATAATGTAACATTCATGTAATGTTGTATTATTCTCTGTGATAACCATGTACTTGCGCTATTTCTGTTGGAATGTATGTATTACTGTGCTTCCATCTCTGATTCTTGTCTGTACTGATGCTTAGCGTATATACGTGAGGGTATTTCTGACCTGCGTATATACGTCGCAGTGGCGTCCCCGTACCCGCGGGATCGGGGCGTCACAGGTTGGTATCAGAGCCTAGGTTCTGACATCCTCAGTATAACCAGTTGGCAGATTAATGATGTATTAATCTGCAGCTGGAGAGAATGAGTCTTGAATATACATTCCAATCGCAAGTACGGTGTTATCTTTTCCTTCCTCGTAATCTTTTCCTTGGATCCGGAGACCCTTCTATCATTTCAGCTTCTTTCCGTCATTCCTTTGATCAACTCAGGACCAGCACCTCTAGCACTTCCAGCACCACCACCAGGAAGGAACCCCGAGCCAGTTGGCAAGAGAGCTCCACTCCCTCCCCAGCAGCGAGGAGCAAGTGTTGGAGCTGATCGTGGGAGAGGCCAGGCTTACTATTTGTCAGCAGGAGAAGCCGAGGCGTCAGTTGTGGTAGCGGAAGGACAAGGAACTCAGTGCCCAGATCAGGAGCCTTGATGATGTATCTGTGACCGCTATTCCCCAACCTTTTGTATCCTGAGATTGTAATCTCCCTTATCCTTTCAATATATTATATTATTATCGTTGACTGTAATCTTTTCCATGTTCATCTCCCTCCTTATAGAAATTTTGAGGACATTTTTTGTTAGGTGGGTAGATTGTAGCACCCCATTCTCGGGATACGTACCCAGATACGTGTCCCAACTTTTTCGATCATGTTATTATAATTTTCTTCTAATATTAGTTTTTAATTTGCGATTTCTCATGTTACTGTGTATCAGATCTGGAATCTCAGATCTAGTGTAAGTCCTGACTCGGACCGGGAACCTGATACAAGCCAGTAGCCCGATTTAATGGTAGTCCGATTTGATCGATTTTAGTTTCAAAGACTGTTTTCTAATATTTTAGATTTTTCATAATTTTCTGGAATTTTCTGAAATTTTTCTGCAAAATCTCCAAAACCGACTGATTCCCAGATTTTTAATTTTAAATGGGATTAAATTTTCAAAAACGGCTTTCACAGTGCATCTTAGAATATTATTTTCTAGCTAAAAATATTTTTTGAGATTTTTCAAAATTTATCAAAATTTGACCGATCCTGGTGTCGACCGGTATCGCCAGAAGATTTCAGGATTTTTATTTTGAAAACTACACTATATTTTTTGAATCCGATTTCACCAAACATTTTAGAATAATATTTCTTATTTTTGAGAATTTTTCGGAAGGATTCTGAAACAGTCGAATTTTCACCTTATTAAAATAATAATATTTATTACCGGTCTTATCTTTCCGTACTTTTTCCTTCCCTACTCCACTACTTCATACTTCCAGAAATTATAATAAATAAATTATTTAATAATAAAAATTTTTAAACTATTTTATTTTATTTTTATTAATTTTATATATATATATATATATATATTCCCTTTGACTTTCTTTCTTTTCTTCTTTTCTTTTTCTTCTCCTTCACTCCAACTCCCATCCTTCCCAGAGCAGCAGCGGCAGCAGGGGAGCAGGAAAATGATGGGCTGAGCAACCCATCTCCCCCTTCACCTCCATTCATCATCACCATTTTCTGTTCTATTAATAATCAACTACACTTCATTCAATTTACACTTCACCTTCACCATTTCAACCTCACCACTTCAACCAACCACTCTAACTCACGCACCCACTCCCACACCGCCGCCTCCACCACCGGAGCCACCACAGCCGGCCATCCTAGGCCGGCCACCCCCTCTCCCACAACTCTTCTCCACACCACCACCTTCTTCAACCTCCATCAACCACCAACAACCTCTAATTTCCATCAAACCCATCTCACATCCACCTTCATCTTCTCCAAAATTCCCCATCACCACCACTAAATTCCCCACTCCAACCAACTCATCACCACTTCCTCCTCCTTCTCCAACGCCCCAACACCACCAAACATCACCACCACCACCACAACCACCACCACTACCACCCACTTCCACCATCAAAACAACAACAACAACAAAGGAAAAAAAAATACCCAACACCTCCTCCCTCCTCTCCACCCGCGCGCGCACGCCGCCCTCCACCCCAGCGGCGGTGCCGGCGCCGGCCGTGGCCGGCCGGCCGCCTCCCTCCTCCTTCCTTCTTCTTTTCCTTTCTTTCTTTCTTTCTTCTTTTCTTTCTTTCCTTTTTCTTTCATTCCTTCCTTAAATAAAACAAACTCTCTCATTCCAAAAATACCCCCACCCTCTTTCTAAAAATACTTCCCTCTATTTACATCAATACCCCTCTCCTTTAAATCCTAAATTATTTCAAAATACACCTCATTTTCCCTCCTTTTTTCCTACAACTTTCTCTCTCCTCTTTCTCTCCTCTCTCTTCCCTCTAAAATATTTATATAAATATTTATAGATATATATATTTTAATATATATATTGTGGGCTTAAGGTTTACTCGAACGGTTCGCTGATTTCCCAGATTTTAACGGTATTTTACCTGGTTTCAGGCGAGTACAATTTCATTTTTGGCATACCTCTACTTTATTATTATGCGAGTATTTTTAATACATTTAAAAATAAACCCTCTTGTATTTTAAACATGGGATTGAGATATGGATATGTTAGCATGCTTAGTACTTATTACCGTAAATTTAATACATAATATCATGCTATGCAAATTAATATATGATGTTGCACTCGGTATTTACCCGACCCTGGACATGTTATGCTTGATATACAGTAATTATACCGACATTTGGCATGTTACACCTGATATATGACTTATGTCACCGGCACTTGGTATTTACACTGGTACACAATATTTGACACCGATATCTTTCATGCTATATTTGAAACTGATGTTTGCCATGCTATATGTGATATGTGACACCTGGTATTGATACTTGCCATACTATATTTGACATGTGATACCCGACCTCGATACTTGTCTTGCTACACTTATCACTTGACCTTGGACACTGATACTTGATATGTCGTACTTGACTCCTGCTATTGACACACGGTATATGCTATACTTTCATGTGGTACAAATACCTGGACCTGACATCATGACTCTTGACCAGACATTACCACCCCTGATACCTAATTATATGACATATTCATGACTATCACTGTTACGGGGACATGACATGATTATTATATTATTATTACCAGATATTTGGTACTCCTGCACTCCTGTATACTTGAATCCCTGAAATAGGAGGCTCTTAACATTACTCCTGATGCTATACTCCTGTTGATCCCCATAATAGGATAACCATGAATATAAGATTACTATGAATATTCTGTGGACATTATCACTGGACAAATTATAATAAGTAGACAACTTACACCGGGATGGGGGAAACTGATGAGTACCGATATAGTCTCCATGTTTATGATGGTCTTATAGTGTCGCGCGGCCATATATTTGGATTCGACCTGGAGGCCACCAGGCGTTTCCGTGGGGTGTACTGGCACCCCTACTCCCTTGCCTGCCGGTTGTACCATAAGCCCCTGGGCCTATTCCTGTGGGAGCGGTGACATCCTATTCCTGTTCGGGCGTACAATAAGTCCCGGTACCTAGCGGTACGTTCCGGCTCAGTACCAGATACTCCTTGACCGTTGTCCTGGGCATGTACGGGACCCATTCTAAACATGGTTCGTCGTTCCTCATCAGTTTCCAATAACTTACTCCTCGGTCTGTATGCTGAGGTATGTGGGATGGGACACATACAGATGTATACAAATCAGATGAGTCTTAATAATTAATAATAACCTGCTCCTGATATATGACTAGCTATACTCTTGACCTATACTGCCCACCACTTATACTTGTGCTATCTATTTGGATTAATTGATTGCTTCCATATTGTTACATTATTATATTGTTGTGAAGGAAAAGTCAGATTATATAAACTCAGATTACAGTGACGTGATGTATAGGGTATATATATGAGGGTTTCCTTGTTTGGATTATTCCTTCGATGTACTAATCTCACTGATCGGTAATGTGAGCTTATATAACTGATTTCCTATAGTTATCTACTTATAGTCTTACTTCATGTTCATACATGCTTATGTTCACGATACACATTTCCTGTACACATGTATCTGTTATGCACGCCACCTGGCTTTATTATATGTACTCACTGGGGTTGCTAATAACCTGGATTCCCATGTCCAGATTCTAGAGCCTGGATCACGGTGGCTTGGTTGTAGCAGATCAGAGTGGCGTAGCGGAAGCTTGATCATGCCGTAGTTCTTCCTCCTAACTTTTCTCCTGTTTGGCTCCCGAGGTCCTCTTGCTACTCGTGAGCACCTCTTTGTTCTTTATATCTCTTCATGTATTATGTACTTTTGTATTTTCTGATAATGTAACATTCATGTAATGTTGTATTATTCTCTGTGATAACCATGCACTTGCGCTATTTCTGTTGGAATGTATGTATCACTGTGCTTCCATCTCTGATTCTTGTCTGTACTGATGCTTAGCGTATATACGTGAGGGTATTTCTGACCTGCGTATATACGTCGCAGTGGCGTCCCCGTACCCGCGGGATCGGGGCGTCACAATATTTCTTATCAAAAGTCTTGTCAAAATCCCCAAAGAGATGGGGTATTTATAGTCCAAACAGAAAACTAGCCGTTAGGCTGATCTGGCAGCCTGACAGGCTTGCAATCGACCGGCCGGTCGACCGCCAACGGTCATAAATATGACCGTTGGGGCAATCCGGTCGACTGCCCAAATACAGAGAGCAGAGCTCTCTGGTCCGGTCGACCGCCCGGTCGACCGGCCCATGTGTCTGCCAGACGTGCACAAGGCTGTGCACGTCGGTCGACCGCCGGGTCGACCGGTCCTTGGCTCGGTCGACCGTGCGATCGACCGACCTGGCCTGTCAGCCACTGTCCTGGGTCAGAAATCATGTTAAAAATATTTTAATAAATCTTGTAAAATATATAAAAATCTCCAAAAATAGTTTTATCATTTTGCATTGATATATAAACTGTGATAAATATTTCAACTCAAATTTCAAGCAATTTGAACTATTTTTGTGTCTTATCATTTTTACCAAAAATCAAAACTGTATTTTATCAAATTTGTATTTTTCAATAGGAAATCTGATTTTTCCTAAAACTCATAGAAATACAAAAACATGATATTTAAACACATTGAAGTATGTTGCATATGGACATAAGTCCAATATACATGAAACATATATATATATCATGATTTTTCTTTAAATCCAAAAATATGTTTTGTTAAAATACCAAAACATAAAACACATGAATAGGTATGTCAAACTAAGTTTGTATAAGTCATGTAAGCATGTATGTATATAGAGCACATCTAATATACATAAAAACAAAGTAAACTTGTTTTGATCAATCTATTCATGAAAACCAATTCCAAAACATAAAACTTGTGTGTTGTGCACTTGAGCATATCAACTATACTAAGCTTTACAAATGGATCTAAACACACTAAATACTAGGATACCTAAGTCTTCTTGACGATCTTCATCTTCAAGCCGACTCGATCCCAAACGTGATCCACCGAGTGCAAAGGTATGATCTTAATGCTCGGACACTGGAATCACCATGTGAATGCTTCAAAACTCATCTTGTTTAAGCAATCACCAACTAATATCTTGCTAAATGATCTGAAAATAAAATCACAAGATTATTAGTAAACATAACTATATGAGTTAATCATCATTAAAACTAGAGAGGAAGGCCTCCGGGCCAACAATCTCCCCCTTTTGATGATGACAAAACTCATGGAGTTATATATGCATGATTTCTTTATATATGCATGGATTAAAATTAAACTTCAAAGAAGCCCCCTCTTAACTCATGCATAAACAAATAAACATAAATATGCAATGAATATGAAACATGAAACATGCATAGATATGCATAAATAAGAAAATTCTTTTGATACCAATGAAATTTTCAAAAACAAAAAAAAAACATGCTCTAGATATCAATTAAACTTAATATATGCAAAACATTAAATATGCATGTAAAAAACCAATCATGCATATATAGAGAAGATGTTGAGTTTAGGTACAAGTTTTATATGCATGTTAAACTCTCAAATAATTCTCCTCCTTTTTGTCAATCATCGATAAAGGGGTTAAAGTAATAAATTTTTCTCCCCTTTTTTGTTTGAAACAAGGAATTAACAAAAGGGTTAAAAACAATAAAATAATGTTCTCTCCATTTTTTTTGTCTAAAACAAAAACAAAGTCAATAAGGGATGACATCAAACATGATACCAATTAAAAATATGTCAATGAAGTGCCTCTTGATATCAATTTAAAAAAAATGAAAACAACATAATTGTTCATTTTAAACATGTTCTAGATATCAATGAAATGCCTCTTGATACCAATTGAAAACTAAAATTTAAACATATGATACCAATTGAAATAATTGTTCATTTTAAACCTATGATATCAATTGAAATTATTATTTTCTATCATAAAGTGAGGGAACAAAATACCAATTGAAAAGTTAAATATGAGTTTTCTCCCCATTTATGAAAAATCAACTAAAAACATGCATAAGCTTGTTTAATGATACCAATTGAAAATTAATCAATTGAAACAAAATTGAAACTCAAGCTTAGCATAAACATAAACATATATGTGTATGAAAAATAGATACCAATTGTAACGCCCCGATTCCACGGATACGGAGACGTCACTGCAACGTATATACGTAGGTCAGAAAATGCCCCCACGTATATACGCTAAGCATAAAAGTACAAGTAAGGATCAGAGTACAACACAAAGCGTGGTATACATACATATGCCAACACAAAAGTACAAATACAAAGTTATACAGGATATGATAAACTATTACACAACACATGTGTCTTTTATCACAACCAAGTCCAAAAGTAAAATATACAATAAGGATACAAAATGCTCACGAGTAGGATGAAGATCCCGTGAGTCAAAAGAGGAGTCTGGCACGAAAGAACTGGAACTAGGCTGCCAGCTCACTAAGAAAAGCTTGATCTGCTGTGGACAGCTCCACTTCGATCCAAGCTTCCAAACCTGAACATACAAATCCAAGGGAGTCAGGACCTCCCAACAATGAACAGGCTACAGCCAAATGGCTAAGAAACAAGAGTAGGAGAGTTAGAACACAAGGATAGCAGGTATGAACAAATAAAACATAACATCTATAAAACAGGAAATCCAGAGTAAAGTTGATTTCAAGCAAGATTGATTGTATACGCTTAAGTCACGGTCCCATGAGACTAGTACATCGAAGGAATAATCCAAACAAGGAAACCCTCATCTATATACTTTTATCTCACGCAATCGAAATCCAAGCGTATAGAATCAGAGTTGCAAATCACACGATAGTCATAGCAGGAATGCATAACAAGAATAACAGGAATCCCTAACTGGAGTAACAGGAGTCCTAATAGGCATCATAACAAGCATAAGGGAATAGTCACAGGAGTCATAACAAGAATACCAAGAGTCATAACAAGATCCATAACGGGTATCTTAACAGGCATAACAGAAATATAAATTATTATTATTACTCGTCTGACTCATATATCTCGGTATGTGTCCGGGTGTACATCCCAACACACATACATCCATATATAAGCAAGTCGAGGGTCGTTACCGGAAGTAGATGGAGAACTGATAGAGCTTCTTATAGTAGTTTCCATACACCTGGAACCAGTTTGGAGGCCCAAAGTCCCCCTAACACTAATCTCCTGTGGGCCCTAAGTCCCACTAACACTTACCGCCAGTATTTTATTCCATTACTATAAGCAAGATATCATTCCGGCATCCATCACTTCCTCCCATTCCCCATACAAGTTGTCCTTTTTATGGTTTATTAACATAATTATCAGATTAAGGGAATGAGCAGGATCATAACTGTAATACGTAACTGGAATCATAACAAGTAATCAGGTACTACATCCCCATTATCGTGATAATTTATAAGAATCAGGTGTATCATGCTTGGTGTCAAGTGATAGCACGACAAGGGTGATGATATTTAACAAACAACCAAACCTGACAAGAGATTGATAATAGTCTGGGTAAGTCATGACATAACATGAGGGCCTTCAATTGTCAAGTGATATACATGTGTTAAATAGAAGTAAGAAACTGATAAGACTGAGGTAATGGCATGGCAAGTGGTAACATAGAAGTAGCACAAAGTTCAACGACCACGAAGGGCCGGCCACGCATGGTGCACGATAAAGAAGTAAGAATATCACCGGCATGGTACATGTACAAGAGTGAAATTACCCTAACACAAGCAGTTGCAGGCAATACATGAACATGGAATTATGAAGTGACAAGAGGTGATATACATCAAGTGGCAGGTCATGAAGTACAAGTCATGAAGTACAAGCAAGAACAGTATATAGCACATGTACCAAGCATAAGATCCAAACTTAAGAAGGAAATTAACTATACAAAACAGCTAAAGTTAGTCGACTAGGTGGAAGGGTTAGTCGACTAATAGAGGGGTTAGTCGACTAACAGTCTGGACTGGTCGACTAAAACTGGGTTCCAGAGAGTTGGAGTTGGTTTCAGGGAAAAGGTTAGTCGACTAGGGTCAAAGGAGTAGTCGACTAACAGACACGTCAAGTCGACTAACAGTAAGGTCAAGTCGACTAAAACTGTGATACAGAGGGTTGGTTTCTGATTCAGGACAAGTTAGTCGACTAGGGTAAAAAGAGTAGTCGACTGATAAAGATTTATAGTCGACTAATAATTAAGATGAGTCGACTAAAACTGTGTTTCAGAAAAAGGTTACGTTTCAAGTAAAAGGGTTAGTCGACTAATCCCTAGGTCAAGTCGACTAATCGTGGTCAGAAAACAGCGTACAGAACAGAATTTGAAGTTGTGTTGGATGATCAAAAAGTGTGATTTTGAAGCTACAAATGTACAAGATAAGTAGACACAAGTATGCTAAGAAGTTTACAAGTCTTAGTGAGTAAAATACTCACCTAGATCGGTTAATCGAAGCTCTATGAACTCGAAATGGTTGTGGTCGACGATATCACCAAGAACGATCCCAAATCAAAAGTTGATGTTGCTTGAGATGGAGATGATGACCTTGGAGATGACCTTGGAGATGTTTTGGAGTTGGTGGTTGAGCTTGAGATGAAGATGAAGTCTTGTGGAGGAGATTTCTTTGGTGAGGTGAAGTAAAAAGAAGGGTTAGAAATGAAAAGGGAAGTTTATATAAGATTGAGATTTTGTGAAGGAGGTGCAATTAGTGTAGAAAGGAGGGGGTTTTGTGCAAATGGGAGGAGGGGATGAGTGTCCCTCTTTTGGCCACTTGGCCGGCCATGGTAGAGAGAGAGAAAGAGGGGTAATAATGAGGGAGTTGGTGGAATTGTGTGGAAAATGAAATTTTGGAATTGTTGGAATTTTGGAAAAGGGAATTCTTGTGGATTGTGGAGGAAGGAAGAGAAATAAGGAAAAAGGAAAAAGGAAAAGAATTGATAAAGAGAAGATATTCTCTTAGAATCAAGAAATGAAACTGTTGAAAAGATTGATACCCAGGTTTATGTCGAGGATGCGAAAAACACTTCGGAAAATGCCGGAATCGTCCGAAATTCAAGTATCTCGGAACGACCCGAGATAATTATCAAAAATCAAGAATATTATATTAAGAAACATAGTGAAATCCGTTTTAAGAAATACTTTATAGTTTTAAAACTAAAAATTCCGGAACCAATTATCTACCGACTTCGGTGGAATTTTCATAAATTCATAAAATCCTCAGAAAAAGCATTTAGGTAGGAAATGTAATTCTAAGACATAATGTCTAAAGACCCATCTAGAAATTCCAAACCATTTGTAAATTAAAAATCCAGGAATCGGTCAGCGGCACTGGCCGACACCGGTTTTGAAAATATTTAATTAAATTCAGGAAAAATCCAGAAAATCATATAAAATCTAAATATTTGAAAATGATATTTAAAATTAAGATCGGTCGAATACAAGAAGTAAATCGAAAAATACGATCTAAAAACTGAATACGCAACTAAGTACGTATTCCGGGAACGGGGTATTACAATCCACCCACCTTACAAAAATTGCGTCCTCGCAATTTCGTTAAGGGGTAAATTGAACACAAGGGAATAAGGGTGAAATCAAAGGTCTCGAAAAACCAAAACAGGGTTAAGATGAACACAGGAAGGATCAGGATGGACAATAAGAGAATGATAAGGAAAATATTTAGAAAGATAACTAACTCAAATACAAGATCCGGGGCAGTGGTTACCATGATATCCTTAAGGTTCCTGATCTGGATACAGGTCTTCCCACTCTGCTGCGTCATCTGATGCCTCTGCCGCCATGATGTAACCTTGGCCTCTACCCTGATCTGCCCTAGTTCTCATTCCTCTCTGCTGATGATCATATCGTTGGGGTGGAAATGGAACTCTTCGATCAACAGGTTCTGGATTCCTCCTCAATGGCGGAGCTGGAAGTGCTGGGGCTGGGTGTGCTGGTCTAACTGGTGCCACCTGTCCAAACTTTCTGTGCGGGCAATCCCTGAGCGCATGACTCCCTGCTCCACATGCCAAACATAATCCATTGGCCACTCGACAATCTCTCTTATAATGTCCGGGTCTGTGGCAGAAATTGCAAATTATTTGAGACGGAGGAGGTTGGAATGGTCTCTTAATCATCGGGCCTTGGGCTGCCCTATCTGCATCCTCCTCATCCATCAACTCAAAAGGCCTCTTCTTGGCCTGGTTCCTCATCTGAGTCAATCTCTTCTTCTCCAGTCCACGCTCTACTTCTCGAGCTATGGTGAGAACTTCAGAATAAGTCTTCAGCTGCTGGGGCATTAAGAAAACTTGTATGTCCATCTGCAAGCCCTGCTGGAATCTGCTTGCCCGCTTCTCCTCATCAGTCACCATGTACGGAGCAAAGCGGCTAAGTCTCAAGAATTCCGCGGCATACTCATCCACGGACTTATTCCATTGCTGAAGTCTGATGAATTGCTCTTCCATGTCCTTCTGAGCTGTGGCAGGGAAGAATCTACTATAGAAACTCTTGGAGAATGTGTCCCAAGTGACAAGCTTCTCCAATCTGGCCTCCTCAGCTAGCCACCAAGTTCTAGCTATATCCTTCAATTGAATCTTGGCGACCTCCACTTGATTCTCCTCAGGAACTCTGGCTGCATTCAACAAATCTGAGGTGTCGGTCAACCATTGCTCAGCATCCAGGGGTTTCTCTTCACCCGTGAATATGGCTGGTTGCAACCTTCTGAAGTCTGATATATTCCCGGCCTTTGTCCTTTAGGGGCTGTCAACTCTCGCCGGAGGAGCTCCGTCTGCTGCTGCTGGTTCTCCATCATCGTCTGAATGACCCTCAGAATGTCGACATTCTCCCCCGCGGTTCCATTCGATGCTTGCCCAGAGTGATTACGGCCCGATCTTCTATCCATATCTAGTTGGTGGAAGATGACTGGAAGGAACTGGAAAAATGGAAGGATTTCAGGACATAATAGATACAAGGTATGAATCAAGAAGGAATCAAGAAGGACTCAAGAAGGAATCTAGAAGGACTAGATAACTTTGTACATTGTAGTTGGCAATAGCAAATTACTAGAATTTGCTGCTTGTTTGTACTATAGAGGTGAGAGCCTAAGCTCTGATACCATCCTGTAACGCCCCGATTCCACGGATACGGAGACGTCACTGCAACGTATATACGTAGGTCAGAAAATGCCCCCACGTATATACGCTAAGCATAAAAGTACAAGCAAGGATCAGAGTACAACACAAAGCGTGGTATACATACATATGCCAACACAAAAGTACAAATACAAAGTTATACAGGATATGATAAACTATTACACAACACATGTGTCTCTTATCACAACCAAGTCCAAAAGTAAAATATACAATAAGGATACAAAATGCTCACGAGTAGGATGAAGATCCCGTGAGTCAAAAGAGGAGTCTGGCACGAAAGAACTGGAACTAGGCTGCCAGCTCACTAAGAAAAGCTTGATCTGCTGTGGACAGCTCCACTTCGATCCAAGCTTCCAAACCTGAACATACAAATCCAAGGGAGTCAGGACCTCCCAACAATGAACAGGCTACAGCCAAATGGCTAAGAAACAAGAGTAGGAGAGTTAGAACACAAGGATAGCAGGTATGAACAAATAAAACATAACATCTATAAAACAGGAAATCCAGAGTAAAGTTGATTTCAAGCAAGATTGATTGTATACGCTTAAGTCACGGTCCCATGAGACTAGTACATCGAAGGAATAATCCAAACAAGGAAACCCTCATCTATATACTTTTATCTCACGCAATCGAAATCCAAGCGTATAGAATCAGAGTTGCAAATCACACGATAGTCATAGCAGGAATGCATAACAAGAATAACAGGAATCCCTAACTGGAGTAACAGGAGTCCTAATAGGCATCATAACAAGCATAAGGGAATAGTCACAGGAGTCATAACAAGAATACCAAGAGTCATAACAAGATCCATAACGGGTATCTTAACAGGCATAACAGAAATATAAATTATTATTATTACTCGTCTGACTCATATATCTCGGTATGTGTCCGGGTGTACATCCCAACACACATACATCCATATATAAGCAAGTCGAGGGTCGTTACCGGAAGTAGATGGAGAACTGATAGAGCTTCTTATAGTAGTTTCCATACACCTGGAACCAGTTTGGAGGCCCAAAGTCCCCCTAACACTAATCTCCTGTGGGCCCTAAGTCCCACTAACACTTACCGCCAGTATTTTATTCCATTACTATAAGCAAGATATCATTCCGGCATCCATCACTTCCTCCCATTCCCATACAAGTTGTCCTTTTTATGGTTTATTAACATAATTATCAGATTAAGGGAATGAGCAGGATCATAACTGTAATACGTAACTGGAATCATAACAAGTAATCAGGTACTACATCCCCATTATCGTGATAATTTATAAGAATCAGGTGTATCATGCTTGGTGTCAAGTGATAGCACGACAAGGGTGATGATTTTAACAAACAACCAAACCTGACAAGAGATTGATAATAGTCTGGGTAAGTCATGACATAACATGAGGGCCTTCAATTGTCAAGTGATATACATGTGTTAAATAGAAGTAAGAAACTGATAAGACTGAGGTAATGGCATGGCAAGTGGTAACATAGAAGTAGCACAAAGTTCAACGACCACGAAGGGCCGGCCACGCATGGTGCACGATAAAGAAGTAAGAATATCACCGGCATGGTACATGTACAAGAGTGAAATTACCCTAACACAAGCAGTTGCAGGCAATACATGAACATGGAATTATGAAGTGACAAGAGGTGATATACATCAAGTGGCAGGTCATGAAGTACAAGTCATGAAGTACAAGCAAGAACAGTATATAGCACATGTACCAAGCATAAGATCCAAACTTAAGAAGGAAATTAACTATACAAAACAGCTAAAGTTAGTCGACTAGGTGGAAGGGTTAGTCGACTAATAGAGGGGTTAGTCGACTAACAGTCTGGACTGGTCGACTAAAACTGGGTTCCAGAGAGTTGGAGTTGGTTTCAGGGAAAAGGTTAGTCGACTAGGGTCAAAGGAGTAGTCGACTAACAGACACGTCAAGTCGACTAACAGTAAGGTCAAGTCGACTAAAACTGTGATACAGAGGGTTGGTTTCTGATTCAGGACAAGTTAGTCGACTAGGGTAAAAGAGTAGTCGACTGATAAAGATTTATAGTCGACTAATAATTAAGATGAGTCGACTAAAACTGTGTTCCAGAAAAAGGTTACGTTTCAAGTAAAAGGGTTAGTCGACTAATCCCTAGGTCAAGTCGACTAATCGTGGTCAGAAAACAGCGTACAGAACAGAATTTGAAGTTGTGTTGGATGATCAAAAAGTGTGATTTTGAAGCTACAAATGTACAAGATAAGTAGACACAAGTATGCTAAGAAGTTTACAAGTCTTGGTGAGTAAAATACTCACCTAGATCGGTTAATCGAAGCTCTATGAACTCGAAATGGTTGTGGTCGACGATATCACCAAGAACGATCCCAAATCAAAAGTTGATGTTGCTTGAGATGGAGATGATGACCTTGGAGATGACCTTGGAGATGTTTTGGAGTTAGTGGTTGAGCTTGAGATGAAGATGAAGTCTTGTGGAGGAGATTTCTTTGGTGAGGTGAAGTAAAAAGAAGGGTTAGAAATGAAAAGGGAAGTTTATATAAGATTGGGATTTTGTGAAGGAGGTGCAATTAGTGTAGAAAGGAGGGGGTTTTGTGCAAATGGGAGGAGGGGATGAGTGTCCCTCTTTTGGCCACTTGGCCGGCCATGGTAGAGAGAGAGAAAGAGGGGTAATAATGAGGGAGTTGGTGGAATTGTGTGGAAAATGGAATTTTGGAATTGTTGGAATTTTGGAAAAGGGAATTCTTGTGGATTGTGGAGGAAGGAAGAGAAATAAGGAAAAAGGAAAAAAAGGAAAAGAATTGATAAAGAGAAGATATTCTCTTGGAATCAAGAAATGAAACTGTTGAAAAGACTGATACCCAGGTTTATGTCGAGGATGCGAAAAACACTTCGGAAAATGCCGGAATCGTCCGAAATTCAAGTATCTCGGAACGACCCGAGATAATTATCAAAAATCAAGAATATTATATTAAGAAACATAGTGAAATCCGTTTTAAGAAATACTTTATAGTTTTAAAACTAAAAATCCCGGAACCAATTATCTACCGACTCCGGTGGAATTTTCATAAATTCATAAAATCCTCAGAAAAAGCATTTAGGTAGGAAATGTAATTCTAAGACATAATGTCTAAAGACCCATCTAGAAATTCCAAACCGTTTGTAAATTAAAAATTCAGGAATCGGTCAGCGGCACTAGCCGACACCGGTTTTGAAAATATTTAATTAAATTCAGGAAAAATCCAGAAAATCATATAAAATCTAAAATATTTGAAAATGATATTTAAAATTAAGATCGGTCGAATACAAGAAGTAAATTGAAAAATACGATCTAAAAACTGAATACGCAACTAAGTACGTATTCCGGGAACGGGGTATTACACCAATTGAAATTGATATTCTTTGAAAAGTAAGCTTACATATACGAAAATATATGAGTATACAATAAAAGTCAAAATTGATACCAATTGAAAAAATCCAATGATACCAATTGAAACAACAATAAGCTCAAATGTATATCTCATAACCTATCCTCCCAATCATGTTCAAGTTTAAAATGATTTTCACTATAAAGCATACATAAGCATGATCTCCCATCCAACCACCCTTGGAAGGTAAGGGTTTTCAAAAATAGGTTTGAAAAATATAGTATGCTTGAAAACTTCTACCATAACGAAGAATACCATAACTAGTTAAAAAATATAAACTAGTACGAAATCCTTCAAGTAAGGAATAAATCAGAAATATTTTTATAAAAAATGAAATCCACATGATATTCAACACTCAAGTCAATAAAGCACATATAGGACTCATGAAAACAAAACATGAGCAAATAAGAAATGTGAGTGTACAAATACAATGTGAAGAACATGATCATAAAAGTATTCAATTTAGCTCACTATTCCTAAACACGAAAATCATCAAAACTATTTAATCTTCAAGGTATATGTATGTCTTACACAAACTAAAATATACATACATATCCAAACACAACGAGTCCACAAAAATATATGCAATTGAAAGCATGTGGCTCAAAAGGATGTACATGTATATCTAATAGTTTGGACAAGATAGACATATACATGAAGTTTAAACATAAATACATGAAAACATGAATACCTAAATTTTTCATTAAAACAAATTTTATTTCAAGGTATATGTATGATTTGTCAGCACAAGAAGTATACATACATATCCCTAAACACAATTGAGTCCATAAATAAAGATTTGCATGAAGGCAAATGACTCAAGGGGTATACATGTATATCTTAAAGTTTGGCAAAATAAACATATACATGAAATGAAAACTCATAAAATAAATCCAAAAATAGGAATACAAGTTTAAAATGCATGAATCATCAAAACTAGACTATACTAACACATCTAATGGGAACAAATAAGCATTCAAGCCCAAACATATATAGATTTATTTGTGGCCCACTATATGCACAAGTATATACCAAGTTTTAATGAAAACTAACATCTAAACATGTAATCAACGCATGAAGCATAAAACAAGATAAACATAAACATGATCATTATGAAAATCCACATGTTATTAGAGCTATAATAAACATGATAGCTAAATAAAGGTGAGAACACAAAAAAAATAGTCCATATTAAACATGGGTGTCTCAAGGGGCTATACATGCATGTCAATGGTCTAATAATCATGACATTTTCATAATAATCTATAAACATCAAAGCATGTTATAAATAATGAACATGAAAGGTATGCAAAAAAAATGAATAAGGAGTAAGAGATTGTTACAAAAACCTATGAGGCAACTCTCCATGACTCCAAATCAAGGTGGTCCTCCCACCAAACATCCCTTGAAAGTGATGCATCCAAAATGTTTCCTTTAAGTACGGAACGCATCCACTCCAAGGTACCACTACTCTCACGTCATGCGAGAGCCCACACCTACATCATAAACAAGAGGGGTGGTCTTGGTACCCACATCTTATTGGGTACATGAGGGTTAGTCTCTTTCCTAACCCAAACAAACTTATTTGCTAAATTTGAAACATGTATTCTATCAAAGCAAAATTTAGCAAGGTGGCCCTTACGTCCACAATGTGTACAAGTGTACACATGAACATACATCGTGTTATGGTGTTCGTGAGAAGCATGTGTATGCCGTGATAGGTGTGCATGCATAGGTGAAACTTGTTTCTTTCGAAACAAAGATTCCAAACGTGTATGACCCACTACACATTGACTCAAAGTGGAGCCCAAACAATCAACACTCTTCTTAAGCATAGATATATCTTTTCAATTAAAGAAGATGTGCATGCAATAGGTGATCTAGATGGAACTACCCTAGCATGGCAAACATGAGAATCTAAATCATTTTTCAAAGATTTATTTTTATTTAAACAAATTTCTAATTCTTTTGAAATAAAATCAATTTCTCTTTTCAAAGAATCATTTTCTTTTAAAACAAATTCAACTTTTGAAGACAAAACATCATTATTTTTCAAAACATTGTCACAATCATTTTTATTTTTCAAAAATTCATTTTCCTTTAGAGTAAGATCTAGTTGAGATTTTAATGAATCTCTTTCATTATAGATCTCCACTTTCTCTTACAAAACACAATCAAGTTTAGAAGACAATTTTTCATTTTCTTTATTTAAAGCAAAAGTCTTCTTTTTCAAAACTTTATATTTTTCTATCAATTTTTCACAAACAATAGAAAGTTCTTCATTCAAAGCATGGGCATCAACAAATTCATCACATGAAAAACTAGAATCAAAACTATCTAGTTGAGTTTCCGATTGTACCTCAAGGGAGTCATTCCCTTGGATCATTAAGCATTGTGATTCGGATTCTTCACTAGACTCCTCCGTTGGATAGGCAATTGAAGCTTGGAGGTGGTGGTGGTTGTCAACTTGTTCCACACTGTAAAAGCGGAATCAAGATTAGAAACAAGCATAAGATATTCTTTTGAAAGCGTGCTTCTAATGGCCTTTAGGGCTTATGCATTAGCCCCTATATGCTTGCTATCACTAAGGTGGGATTCCTTGGTAATGGCAAGGTGAACCTTATATCCTAGGGTTTGTTCGTAAATGGACGTCCTAGTCTTCCAAACAACAATGTTGGAAGGGTCAAACATAGGTGGGGTCATGAAGTCCATGGATGTAAACTATATGTGTGCAAACAAGCAAAATGTAAATGGTAGATTAGCAAACAAGGATCTCAATCCTAGGATGTTAAGCCTAAGTATCAGGAGTGTAGGCTCTGATACCAATTGAAAATCACCTAGAGGGGGGTGAATAGGTGATAATGCTAATCTAGAAACTAAATGCGGAAGCTAAAAACTATTTTGCAACACACTTAATACAACCAACAAGTATAGCCGAATTCCCCGTGAAGGGCTCTGGACTAACTCCTCTTGATTCCCCTAGATAAGGGTTGAGGTGCTATATGAAGCTCTTGTGGTAAGTATAAGTGAGGCACACACAAACAAGTCAAGCATATAAAAATGAGCACTATAAAAAAATGCAAGGCACAAATGCAAGCAAATAAGATATGACAATATGAATGATGCAATGCACAAATGTAAAGAGTGAGAGTTAGAGAGACAATGGATCAAACGCAAGCACAAAGATATGTTTCGAGGTTCGAGCCCCTAGCTCTACGTCCCCGCCTTCACCGAGAAGGATTTCCAATCCACTATCTCCCACCGAGGGAACCTCCACCGAGGAGGATTTGTTACAACAATAGGAGTACCGAACTCCTCTCTCAAACCACCTCACAACCGAGGGGTAGGCCCGTAGCCAAACAACAACCAATCACCTCTACCGAAGAGGGATACACAAACCAATTCCACCTCTCACTAGAGGGAGCAAACCACAATCTCAACCTCTACCAAAGAGGGAGCAAACTAATCACCCGATCAACCTCTACCAAAGAGGGATACAATAAAAGAAAGGGTGTTTACAACTTGAAGGCTTCCACAACCTCAAACAATATCTTTTTCCACTAAACAATAATCCTAATAGAATAGGATAGAAGATAGGCTCAAGTGTAGAAAACTAGGTGTTTGAAAAATAAAAACTCAAAGAAATAATCTTGGGAAAACTCTTGAAGATAATGGAAATGAAGAACAAACACAAATCTCCCAAAATACTCTTTTCTTTATTTTTTCAAAAACCTAAAACAAATAAGATTGGAAGTTTTAAAGCCCAAAAACACTTTTGAAATCTTTTAAAAACACTGAAGAAGGTAGGAAATATTTCTTATCAAAAGTCTTGTCAAAATCCCCAAAGAGATGGGGTATTTATAGCCCAAACAGAAAACTAGCCATTGGCTGATCTGGCAGCCTGACAGGCTTGCGGTCGACCGCTAACGGTCGTAAATATGACCGTTGGGGCAATCTGGTCGACCGCCCAAATACAGAGAGCAGAGCTCTCTGGTCCGGTCGACCGCCCGGTCGACCGGCCCATGTGTCTGCCAGACGTGCACAAGGCTGTGCACGTCGGTCGACCGCCGGGTCGACCGGCCCTTCGTTCGGTCGACCGTGCGATCGACCGACCTGGCCTGTCAGCCACTGTCCTGGGTCAGAAAATCATGTTAAAAATATTTTAATAAATCTTGTAAAATATATAAAAATCTCCAAAAATAGTTTTATCATTTTGCATTGATATATAAACATGTGATAAATATTTCAACTCAAATATCAAGTAATTTGAACTATTTTTGTGTCTTATCATTTTTACCAAAAATCAAAACTGTATTTTATCAAACTTGTATTTTTCAATAGGAAATCTGATTTTTCCTAAAACTCATAGAAATACAAAAACATGATATTTAAACACATTGAAGCATGTTGCATATGAACATAAGTCCAATATACATGAAACATATATATATCATGATTTTTTCTTTAAATCCAAAAATATGTTTTGTTAAAATATCAAAACATAAAACACATGAATAGGTATGTCAAACTAAGTTTGTATAAGTCATGTAAGCATGTATGTATATAGAGCACATCTAATATACATAAAAACAAAGTAAACTTGTTTTGATCAATCTATTCATGAAAAGCAATTCCAAAACATAAAACTTGTGTGTTGTGCACTTGAGCATATCAACTATACTAAGCTTTACAAATAGATCTAAACACACTAAACACTAGGATACCTAAATCTTCTTGACGATCTTCATCTTCAAGCCGACTCGATCCCAAACGTGATCCACCGAGTGCAAAGGTATGATCTTGATGCTCGGGCACTGGAATCACTATGTGAAGGTTTCAAAACTCATCTTGTTGAAGCAATCACCAACTAATATCTTGCTAAATGATCTGAAACTAAAATCACAAGATTATTAGTAAACATAACTACATGAGTTAATCATCATCAAAACTAGAGAGGAAGGCCTACGAGCCAACAAACTTTAGCATGGATGAAAATAAACCTATTGATGACATGATTATATGTTTTACTAAAATTACTAATGGTCTTTTTTTTTAGATGACACTATTGATAATGACTAAAAAGTAAGAAAGGTCATTCGAGCTCTTCATCTATCATAAGAAGTAAAGTCCACAACCTTTTCACAACCTTGAAGGAACTCAATAATAAGGAGGAAATAGAATTCATGGGTCTTATTGATAACTTGAAGGCTCATGAAATGGAGAGAAAAATAAAAGAAAAAAAGCTCCACAAAAGAATAAAAATCTTGCATTCAAAGTTACTCCGACCTTCTCAAGTGATGATTCAAGAAAATGAGTAAGAAGATGATGAACTCTCACTCCTTGTGAAGAACATTAGGAAGTTGTACAACAAGTAGGATCAACAGTAGAAAATGAATATGACAAGGAAAGAAGGAAAGAAGAGGAAATGATATAGGGCCTTACTATAATTGTAGGAAAGCAGGTCACCTCATTACCAATAGCCCAAAAAAGAAAAGCAAGCCATCATTTCAAAGAATCATTAAAAGAAGAAGACATTGAAGACAACATGGGATTGCGAAAGTGAATCCGAGGAAGACGTTGACACAGGTAATACATGTTTCATGGCAAATGACAACTATATGCAACCCAAGTATTTTTGGAAACTAGTTTAGATGATTCAGTTTGTCTATAGATGAATTAGGAGAAACTTTTAAACAAACTTTCAAATAACTATGACATTAAAAAAATTGAAATTAAAGAAAGAAATTGAGGTTTTACAAAATCAATTAAGTATGCTTTAAAAAAAAGAAAATTTATTTTTTCTCTTGAAAATATTAAAAAAGATTTTGATACTTATAAAGTCTCTTGCAAAGCTAAGTTTCTTTGCATTGATGCAAAATGAGATTTTTTTTTTAATGAAAAACAAAATTAATACTTTGAGCAATATTTTAAAGAAATATGAGTTTGATAAATCTATATTAGAATTCATATTTTCAAAGAGACATATTCGAAAAAAAACCACCACCACATGTTTCACATACACAACATGCTCATTACGCTCATCATGCTCACAACACACACCATGGTTTCATGTATTTAAAGTTGTACTCATGTACATTGGTTGAAATTTTTTTGTTATGATAGATTAAATATTGCAAATAATCATGTTTGGGTTCATAAGACTAATTATAGGACCCAAAAGATTTGGGTACCAAAATCGACTCTTATTTTGAATGATATAAATATGTATTAAGCTTTTTAAGACGTAAAGAGCAGTGGTACCTTGATAGTGGTTGTTCACACAGCATGACATTAGATATCAACAACTTTGCAATACTATCAAGGTCTAGTGAAGGTGGCACTGTCACCTTCAGAGACAATTCCAAAGACAAAATCATTGGTATAGTTGAAAGATATGGAGAAGATGTCAATGAAAGACTTATCTGAATAAGAAGAAAAGCGAATAGAAATCCAAACGGTGAAGTTTAAGAAGTGCGAATAGAAATCCAATCTACTCAACCACTTTTGAAAGATTGGAGATACACTACAAATCATCCCAAAGATCTAGGTGATGTATAAAAAGGAGTAACTACAAGATCCAAACTTCATGATATTTGTAGACATTATGCTTTCATTTCACACATCGAACCCAAGAATATCCATAAGACCGAGGGTGACTCATATTGGTTACTTGCCATGCAAGAGGAGCTAAATAAATTTTAGTGTAATCAAGTTTGAAAATTTGTTCCTAGACTCCATGATAGACCAACCATTGAAACTAAATGGGTCTTTAGAAACAAGTTGGATTAGTCGGGTAATGTAGTTAAAAATAAGGCTAGGGTAGTGACCCAAGCTATAATCAAATTGAGAAAATCGATTTTGAGGAGACATTTGCACCCGCAGCATGGCTCGAAACCATACGTTTGACCCTTACTTTTGCCTCCTTTAAAGATTTTAAATTGTGTCAAATAGATGTTAAAAGTGTTTTTCTTAATGGTTATATTGATGAGGAGGTGTATGTTGAATAGTTCATGATCATTTAAATTAGAAAAGGTTTTGTATGGTTTGAAGCAAGCTCTAAGAGCTTGATATAAAAGGCTTATTAGTTTTCTTGTAAACAAGGGGTTAAAGATAAAATAAATACTACATTGTTTATCAAGCATATTGATAGTGATATTTTAATTATACAAATTTATGTTAATGATATTATTTTTGTTCTATTAATGAAAACTATGCAAAGAGTTTAAGTTGTGTATAAAGGAAGAATTTGGAATGAGTTTGATAATTGAGCTCAACCACTTTCTTGGACTCCAATTAAGTAAAGGAGTGATAGAATCTTCGTGAACCGAGCCAAGTACCCTAAAGAGTTAATCGAGAGGTTTGGGCTAGAAAATGCGAAAGTTAACAAGACTCAAAGGGTTACAACAATCAAGCTTGATAAGGACGAAGAATGTAAAAGTGTTGACATTAAATTATATCATAGTATGATTGGTAGTTTGCTATATCTGACGGCGAGTACGTCAGACATTATGTTTAGTGTTTGTGTTTGTACTTGATTTCAATACTGTCTTAAAAACTCTCATCTGAGTACGGTAAAACTCATTATCAAACATGTTAAGGCACTATTGGTATGGGTTTGTGGTATCCGAAAATAGGACAATTTAACATGACGAGTTATTCTAATACCAACTACACCGGTTGTAGAGTGGATAGGAAGAACACTAGTGGAACTTATCAATTTCTAGAAAATTATATTGCTTTGTGGTTTTCTTAGAAAAAAAATTTTGTGGCCCTCTCAACCGCCGAGGCGGAGAATGTTACTATCGGGATTTATTATGCACTAGTCTTTTCGATGAAACATACTTTTCTTGATCATGAATTGTATTATGATTATATTAAGGTTTATTATGATAATACTTGATCAATAATGCAAATCAATATAGTAAGAGCAAGCATATAGAAATTCGGTATCACTTTATTAGAGATTATTATGAGAAATATGATATTGAAATCGAATATGTTTCTACCAATTTATAATTGGCTGATATTTTTACAAAACCTCTTGATTACAATATTTGTAGTGAATTGAATATTTACATGATGAAAATTTGATTTTTGGAATTCAATTGATATCAATTTCAATTGGTATTTTTTGTCAGTTTTTAAAATTACTTTATCTCCTTTTAGATGTATGACAAAAAGGTGGAGAAGAAGTTTTGAGTTATTTTAATCTATTTTCATACTCTTGTTTCATGCAATATTGAGTTAGTTATTCTTATTCTCTATTGCATATGATTTTGATGGATGGTGGAATGGATGGATGGATGTTCTTTATGCATATTGCTCAATCAAGTTGATATTATTAATATGCATGTGACTTACTTATCTTTTGTTATATCTATAAGTCATGTTGAACTTGATTTATATAAGTATAATTTCAGAAGAAGTTTTTTAAAGCTCTTCATATTCTTATAAAATAGCTCATTGGTTTTGTCACCATAAAAAATGGGGAGATTGTAAGCCCAAGAGTATAATCATCTTTTTGTTTTGATGATTCTAAAACTCATGTGGTTAAGCTTTACTAATTAAGTTCAAATATATTTAAGTTTACAGGTTTCAAGAGTTAGGTGTTTAGCTTCACTCTTCTTTCAAAAGAAGGTATTGAGGCGTTCAAGTTGACTCAAGCATGAGACTTAAGCTCGGAGAGTCAAAACTGAGATTTTGGAGAAGCTCACTTGAAGAAGACTTGAAGATAGAAACTCTTTTAAATATTTAGAATGTTTAAGTTTAGAGTATTAAATTGGATGTTCAAGAATTTTACACACAAAAAAAGATTTTTCAAAAACTAGTTTTTATAGTTTGATTTTTTAAGATATAAGTCTCTAACAAATTTTATATTTTGATATTAGTCCCTAACAAATTATTATTTGGATATTAGTAACTAATAATATGAGACCCACTTGTTAAGAATCCTTAACAAATTATTTTTTTGATGTTTGTCCCTAACAGTATAAGACTCACTTCCCTATGGTTAAAAATCATTACAAATGTTAATAATATTCTGTTAAAATTAATAAAAATTAAATATTAGACAAAAATACTCTCTTATCAATGGCCGGTCTTCATTTTCTATGGATATCACTCAATCCTATATCATGATCTTTAGAGTCTCATGTCTGAATGCTCTCGCAAGCTAAATGAGTGAGAAATTATTAATTTGAAACAATTTAGAAACTAAATATTAAAATATAAAATGTATTAGAAACTCGTATTTTAAAAACTCATATCTTAATTTTGATTAGCGACTCCTAATAAGTGGGTCTCATATTGTTAATCTAGAGACTCTTAACAAGTGAGTCTCATATTGTTAGGGGTTAATATCCAAATAACGATTTGTTAGAGATTCTTAACAAGTGAGTCTCATATTGTTAGAGACTAATATCTAAATAACAATTTATGAAAAACACTTAACAAGTCAGTTCCATATTATTGGGGACTAATATCTAAATAACAATTTAATAGGGACTAATATTAAAATATAAAATTTGTTACTGACTTATATTTTAAAGGCCATTATAGTTTTCACGATTTAGTTTTTGATAGGCAATATATCTTCAATTAAATTTTTATCTATATATATCTATATTTGTTTCATAATTTAATTCTACTTAAAATATTTCAATATCTATATATAGTTTTATAAAAATATCAGAAGATTTAGTAACAATTTAAAAAAAAAGAGTAAGTTTTTGGGTTAGGCCGGTCAACCGCCTAGCAGATCTTCTTCTGTGCAGAGCAATTTTGTGCTCTGGATAATCGACTGAGCGATCGATTGTATGTGCACAGGAGCATTGAGCCTAAGCTCAGAGGTCCGGCCGACCGATGGCCACAACTCTATTTGGGTAAACCTCTAGTTGGTCAACCGTGCGCTCAACCACCAAGCTTATACTGAGTTCTGAGCTCAGTGAGTCTCTCTGGATGACGGTCGACCGCGTGCAACAGCTACCTTCTGTTAGCTTTGTCGGTCGGCCATCTGGTCGATCGCCAGACGTGCAGAAATGACTAACAGCTTTTTAAATAGCTATTTTTGAATTTAAACTATTTTTTTTTATCCTCAAACAGATATGTTTTGCTTTTTCAGGATTTTATCAAGTGTTTAATGACTAGATTAACTCTCTAATGATTTTCCCTGTTTCTATAAACATAGATCATTGTAGAGAGTTTCCATTCAGAAGAATTATATCTTGAAAATTGTTAGAAAAATTTAAGAAAAATTCAAGTTTTCAAGTTTTCAAAAGAACTTTCATTTTATACTCATTTTGTGCAAGTTTTCAGCTTTAAAGTTCAATTTTTTACTGGTTTTCTCTCACAAAATTCTTGGGTCCTAAATCTACACTCTATGCTATAAGAAGTTGTATTTGAGAGAGTTTTGATCTTGAGGGTCACCTAGAAATTGTATTCTTTATTTTATTTGAGGGATCCTCTTGAGTAGAGGATTGAAGGTTGGAGTTGAGACTCTGGGTCTTGCTGGATTCATTGTAGTTGAGTTCTAGTGGATATAGTAAAATTCTTCATTGTGATGAAAATGGGGACGTAGAGCAAATTGATTGAACCTTGAAACAATTTTCTTATGTCAGTGACTGCTACTCTCTCTTATGTACTTTTGCTTTCTTATAATTGCTCATATTTATTCACTTGATACTTATTGCTTTATTCTTCTAGCTATTGTTTTATCAGTTGTATTCATTCAATCAAAAAGACAATTGTGCTTCTCAACTCTTATTTAAGAAGAATTTTGAGAAGTTTAGAGCTCTTAACGGAGTATCCAGTTTCACTTCTTGGTATTGATTCGCTGAGTAGTTATTTTTAATTTCTATAATTTTCGCACTTGATTAGCACATCGCCTATTCAAACCCCCCTGGCGATTTGAATAATGACATGCATGATCAAAAAAGAATATGGAGGTAGAAATTTCTTTTTCTATCTGATATTATTGTTGGATTTTAGTATTGATTTTGGAGGAGAAACTTGAGTTTCTCTCAATATTGACATTGGTTTTTAGTATCACATTGGATGAGATAAAGAAGTTTGAGTGGTATATATACCAACTCTTTCAAAGGCAATTGTTATGAGTATTGGGTCATGATCCGCCTTGCCGTGCATCGAACCGAACCGATCCGAGCTGAGCTCGGGTTGGGGTGACGCGCACCCACAACCCACGGGAAGGAATGTGGCTCAGTTCAAGGGGTCCTTAAACTTGCTACATTTTGTTCTGAATTTATTTATTTTCTTTTGAAATTTTGTTATTATATTATGAGATTATTTCCGTTTGTTTGACCCGCTCAACCACGCTCCGATCCATGTATCGCGAACCACCTGCACGTGGGCGGATTCTGTGAGGGGGGTTGTGTTACAATTGTTCGAGGTTCGAGCTACTATAAATACAATCTTATCTCGTCCACTCTCAGTACATGAAACAACTTCATCTATTACAATCTCTCTCCCGTCCCCTCCCAGTACTTTCGCAAACGAAAATATTTTTACCTTGGAAAGTCAAATAACGAGGGATCATTTGGAAGTTTCAGCTAGATTTTTACCTTGGAAAAAGAAGATGGCCAAGAAAGTGAGGGGGTGAAAGCATTGCTCTACCCGTTGAGTTTGAAGGGCTTTAAACGAGAGAGAGAGAGAGAGAGGAGTGAGCAACAGGGGGGATTTATAGCATGAGGGTGGAGGAATCAATAAGAAACCTTTGTTATTAATGGAGCAATTAATGGGAAATTTGGGTTTAAATTACTGTGTACAGCGTTTGAATTCTGCCTACTGCTAGCTTGTTTGTTGCCTATAATCATTGCTTAATTTTGGACTATTTGTCTCTCTCTTGATAATCATAACAAGCTGCCAGAATTTGTAACTATAACTATTATTAACGTAAACAGAAATTATCTGCACAGCAATGCAATGGTACCCTTTAAGAATTAAGACACTTCATGCGCAAACCAAGTTGTTCAATAGGTAACAAATATTAAGAATTCAATTGATTTTTGACAAGAAAAATTTACAAAACAATTCTAGAGTCCTTCTATAAATTCTGAAAGAACCATGGGAATAAAAGAACAAAAGAAAAAAATAAAAGAGAGTATCGTGTGGCCTTTATCTGTTCAATGAGGTAGGGGAACACTAACGGCTACTTGCTGGAGATGGTGCTGTCCCATTAACACCAACAATACCTGAACAAAACCAGATCAACATATTACAACGTGAAATCATTCCGATTTCTACATAAATGAAGGAATAAAATCATTGAAACAAAGAGTCTGAGATCGATGACAAACCACAACGCATAAGGTTTGAAGGGGGAGGGCGCTCTTTAGCCGGGTTGGGATCAGGATCAAACACCCTCACATACAATTCTTCGCCCAAGTACCAATTCTGCAGTATCTGCGAGCGCAAATTCCACATGCCCGGGTTGTCCAAGAACACATACACTGCACTCCAACCCCCGGGGTACACCTGAACAGTAGACCGGACCACTGGATCGAACAGGTTGTACGATTCTCTTGAAGCCGAGCTCCATTCACCCTCACCAATCCTAATACGAATTATTTCAATCAATTAATCATAGCCTCGTATATGTTTAAACAGGTATTACTTAGTTGGGAGTCATATTGCTAATGTTATTAGGATTTCTATTTCTATTAGGAGTTGTAATTATATTTGCCTGCAGTTTCTAATTTTCATAATCTAAATCTTAACAAGAACTATGACCCTGAGAACGACAAGGCATAACAAGGTAAACTCACCCAACAACATAGAAGCCAAATCCGTCGAGATGCCATGAATCCATAACATCAAAATCATTCTTGAACACAATCTCTGCCCAGCCCTTGTGCATCCCACTAGCTACAAAAGTGCCGACTACTGCCTCGTCCCTGATTGTGTCGACTGGAAAAGAATCTAGTATGTACACACCGGAACCATTGAAATACAAGTCGGCAAGCTTCAGTGGCGTTGATGGAGTCATGTAGGACACGTTGTTGACGGTGAAGAGGAGACTATCGTTTATTATTCCACTGGATGCGTGGAGAATGAAAGTCTGCGCGATTGTCACATTTGTTATGTTGAATGTGCCTTGTGGATTCGGCCTCGCTGCTCCTGTAGTCATGTTCCACCTTGCAGCCGTGAAGGTTAGACTGGTTAGTTCAAAAAGAAACAAGAAGAACAGCAATGGTTTCGGTAACATAGTATAAAACTAAAATTTGTATAGCCTTTTAAGCTGCTCCATTGTTTAATTTTTTGGTGAACAAATTATGCCTCAGTTCTCATTAATCTTTATGGCTCTAAAAGAAATATGCATGCGACTAACTTGAGGTCTATCTATTTCACTGACCTGATGGATTTTGCTTGATTGATAGAGAACTCGCGATCCAACTGCGCTGGACCACTGGGAAGGGGTCCGGTCGGTCCATCACCATCGGAGCCCGTGTACCTGAGTACTGCGACACCGTTGAGCAAGGGTGAGGTACTTGTATCGATTTGTGTTGGAGTAGCAACAATGTAGTAACTGGAGGCTTTTTGGTCTGCAGTGAAGAGGACGGAGTATGACTGGCCGACATGAACATCAAGAGAATCCAACTCTATCTGGCTAGTGTAGGATCCTTCAGTTTCCACCAAACCATCTTATGCTTCTGAATCCTGAAATTGAAACTTAATTCTGTTCCAACGTTCGATATCCTTAATCGGTATGTCTTTCCTGCAAAAAGAAGCTGTGGAGAATTAAACCTACGAGTAAATAGTTCTATGAATTAGCACTGGTCAATATACCTCCTTTGTTATGAATTTTCAACATATTTGGTCCTTTCATACATAACTTTTAAAATTTCAAAATTATGCATTCACACTCTTCAACAAGCTTTTCTTCATCCAGTGTAGTTTCAATTATAAACCTGTTGAATTATGGGTAGAAGCTAACAGAAAGATGCTAACTAACAAAATTTATGTAATTTACTCAATGGTTCATTAGTTGAGTTGAGGATCCCAAACACATACTTGAAGAGGCATATAGTCAAAAATGATCCACCGCATGGGATATCATATCAAAGTACCTGGTTCGACTTCAATAATCTCATGATTTCCACCAGAAAAGTTGCTATATGCAGGCTTTCCATTGATAAGCATGTGGGAAGGAGGAGAGTTTGGGTGTGCACCAGCAATGACTCTCCTTACATCCTGATCCATGACACAACCAAAACCTGTTAGTGTTAGAAACAGAGCCCTGTCATCCAAAATAACAGGATTTAGAAATGATTCAAAGAATGAATGTCAGCCAGACCTTGTATAAGTAGGAAAACCAGTCTCCTATGAGAAGATCAAACTCAGCTTCAGGTTTGGCAAATGGCACGAGGATCACATTACGGTTGTTGACTCGGATGGGACCGTAACCTCCAGCTGCCTTTTGGAAGTTAAGGGAGGGGAAATAGAAGAAGCTACCAATTTGGTCTTTCACCTGAAATGCATATGTCCAGTTCATCCCGGGTAGAATAGGGCAGTTTGTTCCCGAGACCCCATCTTGCCATGAGTTCAGCCTCTGTTGAATGCCATTCCTGCATCCAAAGATTGGTCCTTAGAGAACTCGAGCTTCAAATAGAAATATTTGGTGTATCTTCATCTAAAGATAATAAATTGTCTTGATAAACCAACTCATAACCATCAAAATTTTAGTTCATCATATATGCAGTGTGTAAGCAGCTCAAAAGTGGGGAGAATTTCAAGACCAATATTCTTCAGGAGAATTTCAAGACCAATATTGATAATAAAATCTACAGTACCTACGATGTTTCTAATATCTAGGTTTTAACCGTTACTCGTCATACAAAATCTGTTGTGAAATTGCCTTGTTTTCAAAAAGGAGATGATGGTCAAGAAGATCAAGTTGAAGCGGAGAAGAAAAAACAACTTAGAGGAAAAAATAGATCAAGCAAAGGTGTGGCAGCCGACAGGGCTGTTGACTGCACACAAGGCGTTGTCGGCAGGCCTTGTCGACAGCAAGAAACAGAGAAGAGTAATATGCTCAGTCTATCGACAGGCTTGTCGACAGACTGGCACCGCAGTCGGCAGGTGCTTGGGTTTGTCGACTGTCTGAGACTCAGAATCGGATTCATGTTCTGTTTTGAGGTGATTTTTTTTTTTTTTTGGTGGACTCCGAATAGAACTCAATTTTTATTTTATGAAGATTTATTTCTAAAGATTGAAGGGTTTAGAATTCTTCTAAATCAAAAGGACTAACCTCTAATTGGATTGATCAAATTCTTCAAGCATCCGGCGACCAAGATCATCTCAGAATTAGAATAGGATTTGTGTTGAAAAGTCTAATAAATAATATTGTAATCTAGCATTGTAATTAAAGAAAAATGGCTGAAAAGAAAGGAAAGGACACCAGAAAGAAAGGAGTAAGGTGAAGATGTTTAGAGAGAAGATATACTCGTATAATATAGATCTAGATTCAAGAGAAAAATGAATACTCTTATAGGATCAAGAGAAAGGTTGGATCTCTTTGTATCAATTTATTAATAAAGTTCTCTCCTCATGGAGGTAGGCTAAGTTTGGGCAGAACCACATTAAAATTCTTGTGTTATTGTTTGATATTACTTTTTTATCTAGGTATTACTAATTTACTTTACAATAGCTTTCTTTTTGCAAGTATTATCATATTTTCAAGTTCCGCAAACGTCGATTTCGGGAGCAACAAATTGGTATCGAGCATCTCGATTTTTCCTCTAATAATTGTGCAAGATCGCCAATTGTAACAATTGGTATCAGAACTATAGGTTGACGAAAGGCGATATGTCAAAAATAGAAATTTCTGCGAACAAGTTTGAGATCGAGAATTCAATGGCAAAAAAAAATTCGGCTAATGACAAAAGAGGGTGAAATCGTTGCTAGTATAACAGGATATTCACAAGACTTTGTAGGAAAACTAAGCAAAATCTGCAGGTACGTCAGATGAGAATTGAGAGAAGATTGATCTAAAGGCAGAAAGCGGATCCAATTATGTCTCGCAGACGAGGTTATGTACAACGTGATGGGTGAAGAAACAACTACGGAATTGTGGTCAAAGTTAAAAATATTGTATATGATAAAAAGCTTCTCCAACAGGTTGTATCACAAAAAATAATTATATGGGTTGCACATGAAGAAAGGGATAGCGGTGTTGGAGCATCTAAACTTCTTCAACAATATCATCGCGAGCTTCTAGCTGTTGATGTCAAGATCGACAAGAAGGACAAGATGCTGATACTTCTCAGTTCGCTTTCACAGTCATACGATCACATCATCATCATTATGCTCTATGAAAAGAAACTCTCATCTGGGAGGTCATGTCAAATCTCTTGTCTAATAAGATTAGAAAAAGATCAAATCAAGAGAAGCAAAAATGACCAGGTTTGATGGTCACGGGAAGGAAAAGAAGAGGAGAACAAAAGAAAGGTCCATGCTCGTCAAGTGTAATCACTTTTGTCACAGGGAATGTCATTGAAAGAATGATTGTAAGTATCGATAAGAGTGATAGAAGAAGAAGGACAAGCTGCGAAGGCATACGTAACAATGAGCGATGTAGAGGACAATGAAGTATTAATGACTTTTTATGAAAATACTTCTCAAGGTAAAAGCTGGATATTTGATTCGGGTAGTACGATTCATGTATGTTCCCAAAAAATGTTTAACTCTTTAATTGCAAAGGAAAAAAGGGATCAAGATGGTGGATGGCTCGTCTTGCGAAGTCATTGGTACTAGCACAATCAAAGTTACGGAAAGAGATATGATGGTGCGTGCTCTATAAGCGGTCTGGTATGTCTCGGAGGCACGGTACAATCTTATATTCATAAGGGTGCTCGATAAAGAAGGATGTCGGATCCAAGTGCAACAAGATATCATCACGATTAGTCAAGATGACGGGGTAATCTTGAAAGGAGAGAAGTGTGAAAAGTTATATAAGTTGAAGAAAACTCAGCTTGAGATGGAGTTTCAAGCATAAGCTTGGAAGGAAGCTTATCGCAAAATGGAACTTTAAAAAAGAGTGCAATGGGACGTGAATTGAATCAAAGTGTTGCGGGAAGGAGAAAAGGTGCATCGGGCAAGACCCGAGATGGCCCAAGCCATGACAATAATCAGCCAAATGTCCCAGGTAGAAGGGGCAAGAGGTAAAAGCTTCAAGGTACGGTTACAATCAAAGAAAGAATCAAGATATAATTTTAAAATCTCAAGGTGTTCTATTAAAGGCTTGAAAAGTAAGTCAAGGTCGAAATTGTTATGAAATTGCCTTGTTTTCAAAAAGGAGATATGGTCAAGAAGATCAAATTGAAGCGGAGAAGAAAGAACTTGAAAAAAGAAGCAGATCAAGTAAAGGTGTGCCATTCGAGAGGGTTGTCGACAGGCCATGCCAACACTAAGAAATAGAGAAGAGCTATGTGCTCAGTCTGTCGACAGGCCTGTCGACAGACTGGTACCGCAGTCAATAGGTGCTCGGCCTATCGACTACTTGAGACTCAGTATCGGATTTAGGTTTCATTTTTGAGATGGTTTCAAGTTTCTTTTTGATGACTTCGAATATAACTCAATTTTATTTTATGAAGATTTGTTTCTAAAAATTGAAGAGTCTAAAATTCTTTTAGATAAAAAAGACCAACTCCTATTTGGATTGATCAAGTTCTTCAAGCATTCGTTGGTCAAAATTATCTCAGAGTTAGAATAGGATTCGTGTTGTAAAATCTTATAAATAAAAATTATAACTTAGCATTGTAATCAAAGAAAAAACGACTGAAAAGCAAGGAAAGAAAGCCAAGAAAGAGAGGAGCAAGACAAAGGTGCATAGAAAGAAGGTATACTATTGTAATCTGAGTCTAGATTCAAGAGGAAGGTGAATACTTTTGTGTGATCAAGAGAAAAATTAGGTCTCTTTATATCAAGTTTATTAATAAAGCTCTCTTCTCTCTCCGTGGACATAGATCAATTTGGGTCAAATCACGTTAAATCCTCGTGTTATTATTTTTTATTACTCTTTTGTTTAGGTATTGCTGGTTTGCTTTACAATAGTTTTTTTTGGTAAGTATTATCATATTGCCAAGTTCCGCAAATGTCAATCCCGAGAGCAACAAATGGTATCAAGCATATCGATTTTTTTCCTCCAACAATTGGGCAAGATCGCCAATTGTAACAACAAAATCTAGACATGTATTATTCCAAAAGAAAAGAAAAAGAAAATTCTACAGCAAGTAGGCATAGAAAGATCATGATGCATGAAAAGTCTACTCAATGAAAATTATTGTGTCATGGGTATCTGGATTTATTTCAAATCCATTCAAACACCTATTTTGTAAAGCATATTTTTTTCAGATACCACACACAATCACAGTTGTGATGTATAGGAAAGTAGCCTTAAGGTTTCTAAAGAGAATCAGAACTTTTTTTTTAATTCAAATAACAATAGGAAAGTAGCCTTAAGGTTTCTAAAGAGAATCAGAATTTTTTTTTTTAAAAATTCAAATAACAATTTGCAAATGAGCATCCGGCATACCATGTAATAAGCAATGGCTCATCAAGTTTGTTGAAGACGTTCACATAGACATTATCGTTGGTGGTTGAGTTGATCAAGGCCCTGGAAACATGCCATTGATGGTAATGACCTGTTCACACAATTACACTATATTCAGAAACTCAAATTATGTAACCAGGCAAACTGTCATCATGCATAGCATGATTGACAAGGAGCTAAGATCATCAATGAGATTTTCATACCGGCTGATCAGTGCCCACTGGTTTGATATCCCAATTGAAGGCTACATCCCACTCGAGAAAAATATCAGCTGCCTCGGTCGCTGAGGAAAAGAGAATAACAAAAGCAAAAAATATCAGGAACGGATGGTGTTGATGATCAGCCATCGCTTTGGATATTGTATGAGAGCCCTCCTTCCTAGCAAAGGAAAGGCTAGCAGAAATGTGCACTTATATAGCCTTTTTCTCTTCTTACCCTTAGCTGATGGAAGTTTCAAGGTTAGAGGTTAAAATATCCATAGTTAAAAACAAAGACAAATGGCTCTTCCCTTTGCTTAAAACAAAGAAGGCAAGCTGGCTCTATGGGGCACTCCGGTTCTTATTTTTTATCTCATTCTCACTGTCATCACTCTTTGCTAACATTTCCGGCCTGTCATTTATATAACCCCTTTCATAATTATATTTATAATTATCATGCTCATTGTTGCCGGCCAATTGAAAGATAAGAGGTAATTGGCAACATAGTTGATACCGAAAGATTCCATTTTCTGAGCTAGTTCAAGGGGTTATCACCTTGAACACATTTACTACATTAATATCAGTTCCCTTCAAGGTGCTACAAATGGAGGACAATTTCAATTGGCTAGCATTGGCTTTTTAGCTGACCTTGTCAATTTATCATTAATAAACCAAAGGGCGAAAAAAAAAAAAAAAATTAAAAGTGACTATTGGAAGCATTCAAACCTGGAGACAAATGAGACTCTGGTACAAGGAGCAAGTCCACCTTCAAACGGTCATTTGTTCAACTTTCAACTGCCCCATAGCATGCTCCATCTAGAAAAAAAAAAAAGCTATGTTATGCCTTGATAACCAACGAGTAATTATTACTTTGTAAAATGATGTTTGTATCTAAGTTTTATTTTTCATTTTAAATGAAATTGAGAAAACCCGTGGTCTAAACCCTAAAGAATTTGAATCCTGAACCCTTAGTTTACCATAACCTCCTCTAATAACAACAATATCATCATCAAAGCCCTTATCCAAATACCTGGGTTGGCCATATGAATCATTTTTCTTTTCTCCTCTCTTGAAGGCCACTCCTATGCTAAATTACCAACTGTAACTGAAAATTTTTCAGGACAACTTGAGTTCGATTGAACTTTCTTCAGAACTATCCAAGCATTTGACTTTGGCTAATTTGATCTTGAAATCAAGCATTAATGAAGTTGAAATGTATAAAATCTATTAAATTTGTACCGCATTTAGACAGAATACAGTCTTCAATAAGGTGTAGTCCAGAGGCTGCTTTAGTTGTTGAGCATGATATCAAGCTTGGACATGGTTTATTAATTTAAAAAAAAAAAAAGGAAAAAAAAATTCTCTGTAAAGCTATAATCAAACTGATCTGATCTGACCCACAATCTGATTATTTAAACCTATATACGGTAACACTGTCATACTTAAAACCCAAACAAGGATAACTACAACTAAACATAACTCATGATAAAAAGGTAAATGGTCATCCACAGTCTAATATGTTGCATGAACTTGCTTATACAAAATATGTTGCTTATCATACTTGCAAAAGAGAACCAGTCAAAACATTAACTCAAATGCATTGTCCCACCTATGACAGGCATGAAACAACACTAACAGCATGGTTGAAGTACAGCAAATAAGAAAGGCTGGATATCAGAAACCAAAAGAGAGAAGGCAAATTAACTACCTGCATTCCATTTAAGCAACGCTGGTGAAGTTAGCAAGGCCCAAGACAACATAATCACAGCCAGAGCCATCAACATGATGTTTTTGTCCAAATAAAAAGGATGCTTTATTTCCATACCTTCCAGCAACTGGCATGAGCTAACTGTTCAGAAAAGCAACTACAAATTTATGAATAATTTAGAACATTCGTGATTCAGCTACAAGAACAAGTTCTGAAGCATTGGACAGTTTTATCATCGTGCAGGCATAGCATCAAAATTGCAAGCTCTCTGACAAGGTCTCTTTCAGTGAAGTGCAGCAGCCGAAAGAAGAAAACCCAAGTTTCCGTATAGCATACACCCGACAGAGTGGCAATACATGATCATTTACTGTTAGATTTGGGCAACAGATTTTTGAGTGAAAAGTACATTCAGCAATACAAGGACCAAATGAACACGCATCAAGCAAATTAGAATGATATGATACAAACTGACTTCCTTTCTTTGATTCCCATTCAACCCCCTCTCACACATCAATACACCAATGATACGAATCAGTAAACAAATACAACTCATATACATTATGTTAAAGCAGGATTTTTGTGATTGGCTGGTATGCCATCGCTAAATCCATTGCTCGGGAAACTCTGAATTGCTCGTTGTATCTTTCAAATATTGTGATGCTTTGAAGTTATGAGCAACAGCCAGCGCTTGGACTTGAATGATATTCCTGCTTCTGTTTCAATATGTTCCTCTTCCCAACTGTAGAGCCTTCCTCCAATAGGCTAGGAACTTCAAGAATCTGCAAGCAACAGTTAGATCTCATAGAATTAGGACCCATAAATTATGGAATAATTGAATGAGAATTAATCATGAAGACAGACGTACAAAATTTAAACAATATGTGGACAGACAAACTGTGAGATTACTTTGCAAATATAGTATTTTTGCTGCAAATAATAACTGAGAGTAGGGTAATCATGTATGACAAATAACAAACGCCAATTTTTGTTTTTGTAGCAGTTCATCATGTGAACGTGGGAATATCTAATTATCTACATTGTTCTATTGAATTTATTCTTTAAGATTACTTTACACTATTTAAAACAAGAACTGTCTATATGCACTCAAAGTGTGGTGAATGTAACACCCTGAGCAAGGCACATCCTAGTAATACCACCAGAGCACACTAAACCACAGAATTTTTGTCCATGATTTTCCCTCACAAATGATAGCTAAGCTTAATTGTATGAGTTCACTCACATTATTATATACGGACGCCTTACCAAGGCCTATATCCATGTGGGACTGTTCAGTGTTGGGGACCTAGGGTGGGTTAGTGACTTAGTGTACCCCTAATGCCCTATTATAGAGCGAGTCCAGCTCAATGTTGTGTAAAAATACCCTTGTGGTGTAGCAAAAACCTCTTCATCCATAACCTCTTCATCCATATTGTTTCCAGGTTTAGGAAAATTTGAAACATTTCTCCTCAGCTGAATCTGCATGGTTGATTGAGCAGAAAAATGCATGATGAGAAAAGTCGTGCGTTGTTCCAAACTCTAAACTGTCCAAACTGAAAGATATTACTGTATACATTTGCTTTTGCTCCTCCAAGTTCATGGAAGTATAATCATATTTTTGAGCAAAACTGCCATGTTGGAAGATCCATTTATTTAACCCCACAGCTAAAATTACAAGAATCAGTTGTTTTACAGCAACACAAGGGTTATCTATGATTCTACACTAGCAGGTTAAAATAATCAAGATATACACATTCCTACAAAGCCCAACTTTACTTTAATTTTCATACTTATCATTTTTTGATTTCTTATGTCATGCCTCAGAGATGAACGTGATCCAAATCAAATCTTAACATCTTCCCCTCATTCTAGAGTCCTTGACTCTTTCTGGAGTTGAATAATAGCAAGAGTTAAGATTAGGTTTTGACTGGTTATTTGGATAGAGAAAGAAATAACAGAGTTAAGATTTGGAATAATAAAGGAGAGGAGAGATAATTATTGTACTTTTGGGTGGAATTACTAACTCTAAAGTTATAGGTTTGAGGTAACTCCAAAACCATTGACTCCAAATCTTCCCAAATTTAGCCAATATAGCTTTTTGGTAAGTCAGAGAAAGCTAGCATAGCTCTTGAGCTAAACAAATAAGACTAAGGGTTGCTCTGGGTTGCATGAGCTAAAACTGTTTTAAAAAGGACAAAAAAAAAAAAAATTCAAATTAGGTTTTCCTCACAGGTAGCTGGCTTACAGGTGTGGCAAGGTCGGAAGGTCCTCTATTGTGGTCTTGCCTCCTGTTTTCCTCTGATAAGTTGCTGGAAGTGTCGAACCAACCTTGAAGTACTGAAACAATCGAGAAAAATGTACCAAGTTTTCTGGGTTCCCCTTTCAACATGGAGATTTGTTCTATTGATTACCCATTTTGATGTGAAAAGGAACAGACTACACGACGACGACGACGACGACGACGATTAGTCTGTTTCATACTTAACATTTATGAGTAATACAATACAAAAACTCTATAATGTTGAAGAACAATCTAATGACATATTTCTTTTTGGGGGAATAATCTAATGCATTAAGCTTTTGAGTGAAATGGTCCTGTCAACGTCATGGTTACGGAGCATCAGAAGTAAAACGGTTCTGGTTCAAATCCTTCTGTAAACATTATAACTTTTTCTCTTGACAATATGTGTTGTCTTCCATGCAAAAGAAGTGCTTACATTCTTATGCATGAAGAGGTGTTAGGATGCCACAATGTGGTCCTTTAAATAATTGTTGACCCATAAATAATTGTAGGCCACCCATCAAGCTTAAGGCTTTAAAATTCTATGCAAACATTTATACTGTTTGCTCTTGTCGATGTGTGTTAGCTTACATGCAAAAGAAGTGGTGCATGGAAGAGGTGTTAGGATGCTACTGTATGGTGCGGGAAAGAGATTTTGCGGTAAAATTTCCTTGAATCAGTTGAAAGATTACAACAAAAACAATATTCCGACTACAAGGGAGGGAGGATGCTTGGATCTTCCCTTTGTTTAGTGCTGGGTTCTTCGTGTGGCGATGGAGAGTGAATCTTGTTCTCCGTTGACCAGATGACCGTCCTGGACCGTCGGGGGTCTTCTCTTCGGCCGGTAGGGGAGTAACTCAGCTCCGGCTACCAAACTCTCAAAGAGGAGGTAGGCGAAGATAGGCTAGTACTCAGTAAGCCTGTTGAAGAATCTCCTCTCTCTCGGTCGTCGACGTTGGGCTTCTCTCTCTTGATGCCTTGATCCTCTGACCCTCCTCTCTTTTGATTCAATCCAATCCCCCCCTCCTTCATAGCCAACAGGGCTATTTATAGGGGTCTTAAGGGGTGATCGTGCCCCCTAAAAATGTGCCTGAACGAGGGCCACTACCCGCCATATGCGCGGGAACTGACTCCCCACGATCTGGGCGGTTGCAACTGAGACGCGGATTTCAGACTAAACGCGCCTTGATGTTGAGACGCGGGCTTCAGGCCGGACGCGCCTTGGATGCTGAGACGCGAGCTTCAGTCCTTGCGTCTTGGATGCTGAGACGGGCGTCAGTCCCTTGCGTTTTGGATGCTGAGATGCGGGCGTCGAGCCAACACGCTTTGATGTTAAGACGCGGGCTTCAGGCCGACGCGCCTTGAAGTTGAGACGCGGGCTTCGGGCCGACGCGTCTTGAAGTTGAGACGCGGGCTTCAGGCCGACGCGTCTTGAAGTTGAGACGCGGGCTTCAGGCCGACGCGTCTTGAAGTTGAGACGCGGGCTTCAGGCCGACGCGTCTTGAAGTTGAGACGCGGGCTTCAATCCTTTGCGTCTTTGAGACTGCTTCTTTGGTGGCTTGCCTGTTAGTCATTTTTAGACAGCCTACAGAACCCCCTCCAAAGTTTCCGATATTCCGCAGTTGAATGGGACGGATTTCGGAATACTTTGGACTTAAGCCGCGTTCGCCTTTGTGAATGGACTGTTGATGCCTCGGGTTTGATCTTATCCGAATTTGGTCTTCGTGAGTGTACTGTTGAACTCTTAGAAGCCATCAGAGTCGATCGTGTTGAGTGTCTAGATACACAGCCTAGACCTCCCCCATTGCTTTTAGTCTGTCACGAGTGCGTTTTTGGCTGGGAGTAGTTGGTTGTCTGTTGGCGCCAGTGTACTGTTGAACTGTCTTACAGACGCATAAGACTGGACGCAGGCTCCTTTTGAAAAAAGCAGAGGCTGCTTTGAAGACGCAGCTTCCATAAAGTAGACGCGAGAGACTGGACGCAGGCTTCTCTTTGAAAAGCAGAAGCCACTTTGAAGACGCAGCGTCTATAGGGTAGACGCGATGTTGGTCAGACGCGAACTCCTTAGAGGAGACGCAATATTCCGAACGCACTCTGGAAATGCTGACGGGGCATGTCTGGTGCGTTTTCTGGGCGCAAACTTCATGCTATATCATGATTACGCCGCCAGCTGGCCTGGGGAAACGGCGAAATTTCGCCTTTTGGTGCGCGGATCTCGCGATTCATTAAATGAACTGTTCCACGTGTCGGCTTCTGATTCGCGGCGGGGTCGCGACGCATGATCTTCGCCACGGAAGTGATTTTGTTACACGCGTCAAGCGACGGTTCGCTGCAGCGTCCCTTGGGTCACGCGCCGCGTATCTCTGCGCATCCCGTGCCTATAAAAGGCAGCAGTTTGGAGAGGCTCTTCTTCTTTCTCGCGCTTGCTAAGAACTTTAAGAAAAGCACTTTCCCTCCCGGTTCCTCTGTTTAGCCAGGCACCAAAGACTAAGCCGACCGTTCTTCCTCAAAGGCGACCACCACCGAGGCCCAGAGGGGCAGTTTCTTCCTCTGCGCAGGACCTCGTCCTCCAAGGTGGTCCAAGGTAGGATGCCCTAGGCAGAACGGACCCTTAAGGACTTAAACCATTAAACGCGCGTTTGATTCCCCAGACGCAGTCTTTGGGATGATAACCGGGGCGCGGATTAGATAATCTGACGCCCAAGAGCCCTGTGCTTCAGGTCTTCACTTAGAGAGTCTAACTGTGAAGGTCTCTGGAGCAGCTTTGCAGAACGCCGATTTGGTCTTCGCGTTCTGTGTCATCAGGCGCCAATTTGATGAATCTGGCGTCTGAGTCCAAGTTCTTTGAATTTTTACAAGTCTTGGTTTGCAGAACGCGGATTTGATCCTTGCGTTCTGTGTCATCAGGCGCCAATTTGATGAATCTGGCGTCTGAGTCCAAGTACTTTGAATTTTTACAAGTCTTGGTTTGCAGAACGCGGATTTGATCCTTGCGTTTCTGTGCCATCAGGCGCCAAATGATGAAATCTGGCGTCTGAGTCCAAGTACTTTGAAATTCCACAAGTCTGGGTTTGCAGAACGCGGATTTGATCCTTGCGTTTCTGTGCCATCAGGCCGCCAATTTGATGAATCTGGCGTCTGAGTCCAAGTACTTTGAAATTCCACAAGTCTTTGTTTGCAGAACGCGGATTTGATCCTTGCGTTTCTGTGCCATCAGGCGCCAATTTGATGAATCTGGCGTCTGAGTCCAGTACTTTGAAATTCCACAAGTCTTGGTTTGCAGAACGGGATTTGATCCTTGCGTTTCTGTGCTTCTTGACGCAGATTTGCGGGTCTGGACGCGGATTTGATGATTCCTGCGTCCAGTATCTTTTTCTGCGTTTGGACGCAGAACACTTTGTATTTTCTTTACTTTTGGTAAAGCATCTGACTTAAGTGTCTTTATCTTTTTGCAGCGCCGCAACCTGCTACTTCACTCCCCAAGATACGCCATTTTGGGCATGTAGGTGGAGCTGACCGGAACTGACTTTTGTGCTGCAAAGGACTGCCCCTGTGACTGCGACCAGTCGCCTGCTCGTGAGAAGAAGCTCTCGAATGTCGAGATGAGGACTCTCGAGTGCTGCTGACCGATGCAGCATTCACCACGGATGATGGCATTCAGCTGAAGAAGCCCGCCTTCTTCTTCGGGGATCATATCCATGATGGCGGCCATCGCGTGCACGAAGGGACTTACACATGGCTCCGTCAAATAGGGGGCAGAAGGTTCTTCTCCCGGCCATGGATAGGATGTTCCCTATGTTCTATTACCAGCATATGTCCGTCCCGCGGAAGATGGAGTTTGACCTTGCTCGATATGCTCCTGAGGTTACCCTTGGCGATCTGGGCTCCCACCACCAAGTGCACCGTCATGACGCCATGATGCGTCAGTTATCGGCCTTTTCCCTGGATCGCGCAAGAGGAGATCCAGTCTGGAGAGATACCGCACATGGCGCCACCTTCCTAAACATGTTCATGCAGCGGGAGGGCGACTATCCAGTTGCGTTCCGTGCATATGGGTGGGTCTATTCCCCAGCGAATTACTGGTGGGGCAGAATGGTTGGCTTTGTCCTTACCGAGCTCGGGGATTTGCTGAGGCGCATAGGACTGTACCCAGCGGTCAGGGCTGTACAGTGGGGGATCCCTCAAAGTTCTCAAAACTTCTTTGGGATCCTGGAACGTTACAATCCCTTGACGGGGACGTTCTTTACTCCAGTCGGGGAGATGGGCCTGGCCTTACACGAGATGCACGAGGTCTCAGGACTGGTGACAGGGGACATGCCCTATGAAGAATATGTTCCCGACCGCTGTGGAGCTTCGCTACGTGAAGGAGGAGTTTCCTCTCATATACGAGACCTATTGGGAAGTGCTTTGTCACTTCCATATCTGCGGTCAGATCACCAAATGGCGGTCGCAGGGGGTCACGTATCTGGTCTTGGGCCAGTTATTTGTTCAACAATGTGAACACCAAAGACCGCTTGATCACCCGATTGGCTCCCAGCACTGATAGGGAGATCGAAGACCGGATCGATCAGGCTCCCGAGAAGTTCTACACCACGGAGTCGAACGAAGATGGTTTCGACCCCGACTTGGTTTTTGAAAGCTTCCACCACCAAGCCCGGGACTCCTATCTCGATCGGGCGCGCGGGCGGGTTTTATGATGCTGTGGCTAAAGCGTTGTGTGGTGCCACACGCTGCCACATGAAGTTATATAGTTGCCGATGTGTGTGGTGTACCCGGCGGTGCTTCTGGCCCATGGCAACCCTATAGCTTCTCCCGACCATGGTGGCTGGTATTCAGAGAGGGCTGCGGGCGCTGGCTAAAAGCTTTTGTGAGCCGCCAAAAAACTGTGGATTCCCGAGGGAAAGCCGTTCACGGACGCGGAGGGGAATCCAGTGGTGAAGCATCCCAATCCTCGGGTCGAGCTGCCTATACATACCTTATGGCCTGGTACGTGATGCACTGCCCCTCTTTGATGACGGCGGTGCGTTGGAAGGAGGATACTCCGTCCCCTTCACACAGCGATTGGAGGGTTCGAGGTGGGAAGATCCTTATATATATTACATCCGGAAGCGTCTTTCAACCCGGCAAATTATCAGCTCAATCGTTGCCTCCTCCAGATCCCTGGTGCATCCTACGGCGATCTACTTGTCGATTCCGCAGGCCCTGATGATTTCACGAGGTTATCCCAGGGAGCCTTCTGGTGGTTTGCTCAATATTCGGCCCGGGTATATGCTTTTCGACAAGGGACGTCATGCACCATTGAGCCATACATGCCGAATCGCTTCGCTCGACAGTTCGGCT